>OX578143.1:117807115-117902115 GCA_951213105.1 Amaurobius ferox | reverse complement strand
TTCGGCAGCGTCATAACGGCATTATTGTTTGCCTTTCCACGGAACCGCAATGTAGATAACGAGCACAGTTCAATCGTCCACATTTTTAACCTGTTTTATCGGATGCTAGTTGCGCAGTGGAAACGCGCGCTATAACCGAAGTTAACACTCATTGGATTTGCAAATTCAATCATTTGCATACTTGGTTTAAAGGAATTTGCTTGCGAAATTTCGAGATAATCGGATTATTCTTAGAGATGCATCATTTTATTTTGCAAAAGAGTGTATATATATATATATATATATATATATATATATATATCATATAAAAGCCAGTAAACAAATTCAAATAGAATTCCTATGCATATCCACAAAAATCAAAGGCACTACTCAGGAAAAGGCGCCAAGCCGCTCTATACTCTGAAGCAGAATGTAATCCAAGAAAAAGAAGAATTAAAGGAACTTGGGATAACCAAATGCTTTGCATTTAATGGTTGGGGAGGATTGCGATTCCCCCTCCCGTTTAAAGCTGCTTTTCCAGCCTAGGCAATCGCTCACGGTACCAATACAAAGCAAAGGTTGGTCCCCATTGCGTGCTAATACGAAGGCACCCGAATACGGAAGAACAAGACCAACCAAACAGAAGGAAACTGGACCAAAAGTGAATCCTGCCCAACTCGCTATCTTATATATGTTCATCTTACGCATGCGTGCAATCTTAGCAGGGACGCATAAACTTTATTTACTTGCAGATTGAAGAAGTAAACTGTCAAAATCTACCTGATCCTTGAAAATCGATCTATAACAATCCTTTAAGAAATATAAAGGATAATGTTTATATAAAGCCTCTTTTATGATTTTTATATTGCTATTATTGCAATCTTTTTTAAACGTGTTGTAAATTTGATTTCTCTTGAAGTGTCCGAGTATGATATTTCTGAAAATATTTTTGGTAAGATTTGTTTTCTAATCGATGAGATGATTGATCTTAATTTTATATAATTCTCTTTTGTCATATAACGTTGTATAATGACCATATAATCCATGTTTTTTTATTGAGATGTCCAGAAAATTTACCGCTTCATTTTCTTCTTTACAATTTTCTATTAATTCCAATTCCGGTGAAAAAAGTAAACCTAAATGTCGCGAATTTATATAAACGAAACCCATCGAATAAAAATAAATTTAAGTAATAAAATATAAATTAACATTCTTTTAAATATAAAATACATTAAAAATTTAAAAGAATAGTTAATTTATTTTTATTTAAAGCAAAAACATTTGAATCACATATATTAAACCACTTTTGTTGAAAAACACACACACACAAAAAAAGAAGAAAAATGCTTCATTTTAATTGTGTACTAATGTATTCCATGATTAAACCAAAGAAAAACGATAGAATGCCATATCTGTTTACTAATACTCCTTCGACAGAATGTCTTAAGTTTCAGCGCAAGAGCAAAGGAACTTCCCAGGTAGCCGAAGATGTTTGAAGACGCTTTATGTGAGTAAAAAAAAAACAGATTTAGGTAATTAGCTGCGACTTTAGACTCGACAGCGTTCTTGATTGCATGATCTTGGAATCTTGCTCTTGAAGTAATAGCAATCATTTATTATATATAAAATGTTTTTAAATATTATCGATGTATATGAACAGTACTCCAATGTATTTCCCTTTAAATTTCCTTAATCTCATACTCTGGGAGAAATATGATAATGCTATCCGTTTTGGACTTGACTTGTCGGACTACAAATACTGTAAAATAAAATTCAGACTTGAAATTGCAAAGCCGATATGAGATCCACACGGAAATGTTATTTCAATTTATGTACTTTTTATTGCTAATTTTAGCACCTGCGGAAATAGTGGTTAGGAATGAAACCATGTGCTTAAAAATTTACTGTGGTGCACAATAGAGAAAACATAAGTTGGCTTTTCCACTTCTCGAATTATTCATAATTATGGCCGAATAATCGTAAATCGTGAATCCTTATAACATTAAACATTAAACACATTGCGTTGTGTGCCGTTTAAACCCACCTTATTCATCTTTAGTGCGAGTCCTGAAATAGAATATTCATTAACATAATACTATAATTAATTGCACCATTTAAACTTTAAGATAAAATCATTTATTAACAACATAGATTACTTATTAAAATAATTACAACAATTGTTCATATTAATTGCGGCGGAGAGAGCAAATGTGAGACCAGTTAATTAAAAATGCCTAAAATGCATTGATGACCTTCAACAATAATTGAGGAACACATACCTTTAAGTCTGTCTTTAGACATTGATCTGACACCTTACATCAGAGTATTTTGTACTGGTACCAACTCAGGGTGTGGTACTACTAATTGTACTGCAGTTGATCTGCCATAATCTCATCTGCCGTTCACGTTCTGTATATCAGGACATTGGACATTTCTGTGGAATCTCTACGGAACACTCTGCTTGCAAAACTTGCGGAATACTTCTCGACTACATCTCTCTATGAAAAATCGCTATTGCCCACGAAGTCATTGAAATCTTTCATAGTTGTCGTGAAATCATTCGTAGTTGTTCTGAATATCACCTAGAACCTTTTGTTGCCGTATCTTTTACCTGCGGTCTATAACGCTCCTTGTCGCTCTGATTGGCCGACCTTAGGGCAATGCGATCCGACATTTTCCATAATTTGCCAAAGTTTTTAACCATTCTTGGGGCTATAGGTTTAGGCCTCTTAGGTTTATGGCCTAATTGACCTCTAGGGTCAAAGTGTTGTAAAAACTGGCGTCGTTACATTTGCTGCCATTGTTCAACATTGCAGCCTTAATAAATAAAGAACATAAAACTGTCTCACCAAATCTTTCACAAATTTGGTCTCACATTTACATTATCCCCCCTAGTTTTAATATTGTGATATTCGTTAATGTTTTGAGAATATTATCGGCTGTTTTCGGAAATTAGTAGAGCATTTAACTGCAATTTTATTATATATTGTTCCTGTTTATTTTGTACTTGTAAATAAACGTCAAAGTTATCCAAAAATTTGGACTTATTTTTGTATGCTGAGTGTACATCCACGATTTCAGAGTATATGATGCAACAATATTTATTGCAAATAAACACTATTAAGCCTCAGGAAAGCTCTGAGCACTCAAAATAGGAGTGGACAAATGTGGGCGTGGCCATATACATATTTGAAACATGTCCTGATCATTCATAATTAAATTTTCGAGATAGTTTCAGAATAATGCATGTTTTCTATAAATGAACATATTTGTCAGGATTTTTATGCTGTATAATTTCTTGTAGAAAGAAAGTCTGCAATAGCTATTGCTTAATCAAATAAAAGTACAAACACTTTTTTACCATTATTAGAAGGAATATATACACTCATGTCCAAATGTTATGTGAAAATTTCAGGAAATCTACATTGGAAGGGAAGGAAACTCGGTATGCGGGTGTAATAGGGTTATAGAAGAATAAAACAAGGCAAACCAAGTATAATAACGACTTTTATTATCCAAAGAAAAGGGATAAAAGAAAAAGGGTCACAATACGAGTTTCAACCTCAGTGCAACAGAATTAGTAAAACAATGTGATGCTGCAGTTTAATACGGTGTATGAGAACCTCGTGTAGCCACGCATGCGCACAACAATTTTCCATACTTTCGATGAGGATTTGGCTGAGTTATGTGCTCAGAGATTCCCAATCCAGTTTGAAACCCCGGAAAGGGGATTGGCGGGTAGCGGAGGGTTGCAAGATGTCTCCAGAGCAGCATATCCCACACATGCTCTATTGGATTCAGATCAGGAGAGTTGGCAGGCCACTGCATGTGCTGGATAACTTCAGTTTGAAGGAAGTCGTTGACCAAGGATTCACAGTGAGGATGCACATTATCATCAAAGAATATTAAATCAGGACCAACATCACCTCGAAAAAGTCGAAATGTAGGATCAAGGACTTCGTCTCTGTATCTTTGACCAGTAGCCGACCCAGTGTCAGAGATGTGGAGGTCTGTGCGGCCATCCATTATGAAGTATGACCAGACCATGACTCCCCCAAACGTAAAACGATGCCTTTCCGTGATGATTCCCGGATGAAAACGCGTTCCACGTTCTCCCCAGATCATGGTATGATGAGAACTAGTTTTCAGGCTAAATCTGGACTAGTCACTGAACGTGACTCTGTCCCTGTTGACAACTCCACTGTCGATGTTCCAAACTCCTGTAAACGCGCGCGTTTCTGTACAGACGTCAGGGGGATACAAACTGCTGGTCGTCTGGCATAGAGACCAACGTGTCTGAATCTCCTGTAAACAGTTTGTCTCGAAACAGTGATTCCTGTGGCGGCTGTCAGGGCTGAACCCAGTTGTCTGGGAGAACGGTTCCTCTGACGTCGCGCAGTTATCACCAAATATCGGTCTTGCCGAGCGGTTGTAATCCTAGGACGACCTGGTACTGGCCGTCGAGTAACATCTCCAGTGGTTTCAAACCTCTGCCACAATCTGGAAATTACATACTGAGGCACATTCAGAATTCAAGATGCTTCGTTTTGGGATCAAACGGATTCCAGCATTCAAGAATTTGTCCCTTCAAAAACATGTCCAGTTGGCATCTTTGTGACATCTTTCATCCTTTTTTATTGTTCACAACGTTCTGTACCACAGCATTTGCGAAATTCTGCCTCAACTGACCATTCCGCACGATGCCGTTTTATACTCGTTCCGACGTACACAGGTGTTTTGCACATGTCGACGTCGACTGAACTGTTTTGCATATGTACAATGATTCGCCTTCGTCCCACGATTCTCCACATCTGATTGTGAACCATTGTATCCATATTAACTACGGATATTTTGCATTTTACGAATTATGGCTAACTTTTGAGTGTACATATAATGCAAATCATTAATGAATTTATGAATAATATTCTGAAAGTGAATTAGAAAAGGCTTTACTAACTTACTGTGTTCTTTTATCTAAGTATATATACTTATAATACAATTTATTTTTTATAATATATTACAGTAATTTTTTTTATACAGACAACAGACAATTAAACGTTTTTGATTTTTGTGTTGATATGTATAAGCCATAATAAATTTTAACTATTATGTAAAACGATATCTACTACTAATCACACCATATTAACTATATCATCTGCATGTTAAAATAAATAATAGGCATAAAGATAATAGTAAATAAGAATAATTATTTTCGTTGTCCGAAAATCTTCCTGGAATGACTCATGCATTTGAAATATATTCTCACCAATGCGACAGAACCGATGTTTCAGTGTTTAATTTCATCAAAGTTGTCTGAAGAGAGTTACGGTTGTAAAGCAAATGCCTAGAAAGAAATGAAAACGTCATGTTTAATATGGTCTGATATCGTTTAGAGGTAAAAGACTTCACAAGATTAAACATTTCGTCGGTCTTGAGGGGCGCAGTCCTTGAGCTTGTATATTGTCCTTGTGTGTTTATATATATTGCCTATGTCTATGTATTTGTGTATTTTTTTCCTATGTTTTTCCCGGACGTCCCTTGTAACTGATCTACACTCTTTGGATTGGCTGGACAGTCTGGGTAATAATAATAATAATAACAATAATAATAATAATAATAATAATAATAATAATAAAACTATTTACGTATCCAATATCGCATGCTAATTCTGTAAGTCCGAAAATCTATCCGAGAGGTAATGGGTTAAGTGAGGAATGGCACTCTTCCCTCTAACGGGTTATGGTTAACAACTTCTCGTCAACCAAAAAAGTTTCCTATTGGTCTGGATAGGAAAACAAATAATATGGAAGGAGTGGATTTTGTTGAAAAATTTCTTAATTCGAACCATCCAAAATTTAAAAGTAAAAAGTGGTGGTGGCCCTCTTTACCGATACACTAAATATGACAATTGTGTTGTATGGATAATACATAAGAGAAATAATGGTTCACACTCAAAGTGGATTTCATTAGATATATAGTAACGTCGCTAGTCAAATTTCAAAGAAATGCTTAGGATCTGCAATCTCACAAGGGATACTGAGGGCAAATAAATGTGAATATATGTTTTTCTGATATTAACCATTTTAACAAAATGAAAAAAAAACAATCATAAAGCAAAACTTGTAAAAAAATTACATATCTACGTAATCAAACTGTATATTTAATACATATATACTTCATCGAGTTCTCGTCAAAAATTTTTGAAGTTTACGACTGGCGGTGGGCGTCAAAAGGTAACAAACTACGGATCTATTTGCTGCAACTGAATTTTCATGTCCCATATCAAACCTACAGGACCAATTTCTACGATACTTCATTCGTTGCTCGAAATATTGTATATTGTGTTAATATTTGAACTTAGCTTATTTCATTGTCAAGAAGTATAATTTAATGCAAATGCATTTAGAGCATATTGCAATTAAATAATTGTATATATTTTAAATTTATAAAAAGAACCGGAGAGCAGGTGTATGTACAGTGTTCTTTGAAAAGCCCTTAAGAACCCCAATGACTTTGTAAGAAAAATACCATGAGTGTATACGTTGGGACTATCTAAAGTTACTATTACTGATCGGATAAAAGTCGTAGCAGTCCTTCTAGAGCAGAATTTTCCGACAAATAACTCAGCAATAAAAAGAGATAGACAAAAAGAAGTCAATTGCAAAACTGTAGAATATAATCTACTTGGTAAGGATCAGCAATAAAAAAAGTTACAGAAGGCATTTTTGAAGCAATATTCTTATTGACGAGTTACTGTCGCGGTCAAGAATGACAATAAACGACATCTATATGAGCAGAAATCTAGAGTAGAGTTCATTTAAAAATCCCGTCGTCAGTGCACATTTAAATTCCAGAAAATATATCAACGCTTACTTTGGCAAGAATTAAAGGTGCTACTATTTTAAAAGTCCTGATGATACAGCTTTCCGACAGGTATTTACTGCTACCGTTCGTTCCTGGTGTTGATTCTTGCTATTTTGACTATGATTTATACTTTTGTAATTGTTTTTACGGCTATATCGCATTTGTAATGAGTTCGTTATCCTAACTATTCAATTTTCCACCAAGGGTGCCTCAATCATTGTTATTCGATTCGGCATGTTCACTTTGCCATAGATATATCTAACGTGTGCACTGATGAACCGTTCCTTCCAAAGTTATTGGGGTGTTTAAAAACTTTTTTATGGAACCAGTATAGTCATCTGCCTTACACGTTGTTCACTATACTAATATTATTTTTCTATCATACCAAATAACAAATTTAAAACCTAGATATAAATCCTATTAGTACGTTCTGCAAATAAAAAAGTCTTTTTTCTCCAATTCTATGAATTTGTCAAATGTTTTTTAGTTTACTCTGTGTATATACGTTTATTCAATAATTATATCAAATACGATCTGAGAAAAATAAAGTCTGTTTCCTCTCTTTCATCTTTTTTTAAACTAAACTAAATGCTCAGAATATTTTATTTCTGATTTCAGCAAGATGAAAGACGACGTCCCCCCCCCCCAGAAAGTTCTTTAGTATTTCTTGTGATTTAAAAGTTTAGAAAATGCTACAGATAGAGTAAAAACTTACCTAATTTTGTTTCGCTTTGAATTTGAAATAAAAGTAAATAAGGAACGATATTGGACGGATGTCCAATTTTATCGCTTTTGCAAGATTTATGCGTTTCTCAGGGATATTAGAAGTTATTGTGGACCATTGGAAGACATTTTAATAGATTAATATCTTTGCTATATATTTAATGGATTTTTCTGATATTTTGGAGTAATTAAAATTTCTCAAAAATTATTGTATTTTTATTCAGCTATTTGCTGCCAAGGAATAGTATTATCCTTGTAAATAGTTTAAAGATGAAACTACATCCGATTGTGATAATTAGTAGTCTTATTTTGGATCTTAAACTCCAATCACTACAGGAGTTTCGAAATTCTGAAGCTGACCACTAGGCTGTAGCTGATCAAAGGACTGGCCATTCCTCCTCCACATACGTATGCAGCGGTCATCAGCGTGAGTGAGAAGAGGGATACATCGGTAAACATGCATCCAAACAGACACTGTTCAGACTGACTGAGTTGACACCCATCCAGATGGATCTACCTATGTTGATCGGTCAATGGTGAACGCTATAGTTGGACGTCTCACCTACTACCTGGCGCCTCTTGACATATCGATATAGTATCCCTTGTACCGATATAATATCACTTGTATCAGTATGGTATCGTCGAATAGTATTCTTTGATATTAATATATGAAGGATGGGAAATTTCTTCGAATGGCTGATAACGACGCCATTGATGTGGACGTGTTGACACTCCTTCATGTTAGATCCTTTCAAGCAGTTAGTTGCCTGTCTAAAGCGCCCTGAACCTCTGCTACGGTTATACGTACCGTCTTTGATCCACTGGTGCCAACACCGAGGATCTATCATATCGTCCCGACCAAGGTGGTGACTGATATGTCTGTTGGAACAAACAACTTCCTTTATGTCCATGATGGAACCTCTTTCTAAATCCGAAAATTGTTCATAGAACCGTTGAGTACGTCTCAAAGCATTTTAGACAACTTGCACAACTGCATCTTACACAACTTGCAACAAGCATCTTGCATCTTACACAACTTGCCGTATCAAACCTAAACATCCAGTGCCAATTGCCCGTAAGTGAGAACATATGTTGTTTTAAAGACTGCACGATGTGCTTTCATGCCGTACCATGAATCGTATAACATCATTGACGTTAATAGTTTGATCATTTGTATACATCTCAAAACGATATTTGCATGACGAGTTTTGTGGCTGTGGCTAAATTCTCTATCTCTCTTTATATATATATATATATATATATATATATATATATATATATATATATATATATATATATATATATATATATATATATATACGTATATATATATATATATATATATATATATATATATACAATGCTAATTTTTTGTACTTACCGTTGTTTATGCATAGTTTTCGATTAAAAATATCAATTATATATATATATATATATATATATATATATATATATATATACTTCCATTAAGTGCTATAGAATTATTATTAAATTAATAAATATTAGTAAGATCGGGTATTAATATAAAAGATAATTAAGTGGAGACTCACTCTTCAGATATTTTCAGCTAAACTGGCTGGAAATTTCTCTTAAAATGTGGCAAAAGAATATTGGGTCTGTACCCTGTTAAAATTATTTGTAAGGACTTTTGACATTTCCTATATATTTTCTGTCTCTGGAGAAACGTTTTATTCCATTTCGAAAAGCAAATTCTCTGATTCCAGGAATCCTTGCAGATTAACTTGGGTATATTCTTTATCAAAGCAAATGCCACTTTAGTTTACAGGTTAAAAAAATATAACCTGAGCAATACAGAAATATAACTTTCCCTATAGACTTTAAAATTGTTTTTATTTCATTTCCTTCATACACTTTACTTAAAGTTTTATCGCAAACGACATAGCGCGGATACTTATTTGAAACTACACTGCATTTCCGTTTTTAAATTACTCACTTTTCATTTAGCGACATAGCTTGTTTTAAAACGTAACAAGGTTGCCAAACCTGAAATCAACAAAAATATCGCCGAACGGTAGTTAAAAGGTTTATCACAGAAGAACGAAGAAAACTTGAAAGAACGTAGTTTTGTAGTCAAAGGTTTCATATAAAACAAGCATTTAATTAAGACATGTAACCGTAAATAGAATTCAATCAAAAAACGCTCTTGCATACTGTTTGCGAATATTGCAGCACAAATTGCACGAGGTTCAGAGGAAGTCCTCTTCTACTGCGATAACAGTTTAAAAATTAACTGAAGTGCGGCTCAAATTTTTTTATATCAGAAATCATTTTTCGTTCGATTTTTACAAGAAAAATTTGAAAAATCTGTAGTGTCCAAATGATTACGACTATAGAGTGTTACTCTTGACTTTAAAGGGCTTGAAAAATATTTCGATTGATACCATACTTTACAAATTTTACTTCGGGGAGGGTAACTTGCCCTCTGGAGGACTGATGACGTCACGAACGAAAAAAACTGTATAGCGACTATTTTTCACAACAGTGATTGAAACTATGAGGTCTCGAAAATATTGAACCATAAATAAACCCTTTTATGTATGACTATGTCAAATTTTGTTTTATGCTGCCATGTTAAAATATATAAAATTTTGAATCGATTTGGAAGTTTTCACGCGAATTTAAAAAAAAAATCTATCTAGTTCTTAATTTTTTTACAATAAAGCCGGATATAAAGTTTCGCAAACATTTATTGACATTTGTGGCTGCTATAGTGTACACAAGAAATCGACCACAGACACAAAAGCTGGCATAACTCCAAAAACAGTCAAAAGATGTTGAGGATGTCTTAAAACGTAACAAGGTTGCCAAACCTGAAATAAACAAAAATTTCGCCGAACGGTAGCTGAAAGGTTTATCATAGAAGAACGAAGAAAACTTGAAAGAATGTAGTTTTGTAGTCAAAGGTTTCATATAAAACAAGTATTTAATTAAGACATGTAACCGTAAATAGAATTCAATCAAAAAACGCTATTTCATACTGTTTGCGAATATTGCAGCACAAATTGCACGAGGTTCAGAGGAAGTCCTCTTCTACTGCGATAACCGTTTAAAAATTAACTGAAATGCGGCTCAAATTTTTTTATATCAGGAATCATTTTTCGTTCGATTTTTACAAGAAAAATTTGAAAAATCTGTAGTGTCCAAATGATTACGACTATAGAGTGTTACTCTTGACTTTAAAGGGCTTGAAAAATATTTCGATTGATACCATACTTTACAATGTTTACTTCGGGGAGGTCAACTTGCCCCCTGGAGAAATGATGACGTCACGAACGAAAAAAATTGTATCGCGACTATTTTTCACAACAGTGATTGAAACTATGAGGTCTCGAAAATATTGAGGCATAAATAAACCCTTTTATGTATGACTATGTCAAATTTTGTTTTATGCTGCCATGTTAAAATATATAAAATTTTGAATCGATTTGGAAGTTTCCACGCGAATTTGAAAAAAAAAATTATCTAGTTCTGGATTTTTTTACAATAAAGCCGGAAATAAAGTTTCGTAAACATTTATTGACATTTGTGGCTGCTATAGTGTACACAAGAAATCGACCACAGACACGAAAGCTGGCATCACTCCAAAAACAGTGAAAAGATGTTGAGGATGTCTTAAAACATATATTGGCATCAAAATCTCGAAATCGAAAATTTTCGTAAAAAAAAAATATTTTTCAATTCTACGTATGAGACAGAAATCAAAAACCGAGAAATAAATTCACGACTGCTGTAGTATACGATTCCAAGGATATATCTCATATTTGCAGGTTTTGTGTTTATGCATCATACATTTAGGTCTCATTCAGTTTGACCACAATGTTCTGAGAGTTTGTTGCGTGACATGCTTGAGCAGGCAAAATTCCTAAAAATAATGTGTAGTTGGAAAAATTCCTAAAAATAATTTTAAATAAAATATATCCTAAACATTATGTTGCATTCTGCTGATTTTTTTCAGACAGTAAGGCTGAACCCATGGTATATTTTGATATAAGTCATATTCTACAATAGTAAAGGGTGGAATAAATGTAAATCAAAACCTATTTTCGTTTTTTTTTGTCTGTCATGACCGTTTAGAACCCACTAGGGACTAAACGGATTTACATAGTTTTGTCTTTGATTTGTTAACTTTAATAAGGAGTAGATTTAATGCCAAAAGTATATAGAAATTCGCATCACATTAATATAGTAAATTAGATATTCAAAATTCGCTTTCAAATTAAATAGAATCCCAAATATGCTATTTATTTCGATGAAACTTTTTTATGCAATAAGCAGATTTTAGACAATACAGCATTTGATAGACGTTCTATCTACCTACACCTACTCATGGAACAACAAGGATTGAAATACCAATTTTTGTTTTCTATAATGACCACTTTTAACTTGAACACAACTACCGACTTGCATTATTTTTCACTGATTTGTTAAGCTTAAATGGGAGCAAGTATATGGATAAAAATGTTTCTGACGTTCGATACCCCTTTGCAGACATTGGCGTCCATGAACCCCAATGTCTGCAAAGGGGTATCGGACTGTTTTGTATAGCATTTGGGATAGACAGGTATTCCAAATACCTGTCGTTTTGGGAGGTTCTTTGTTTGGGATGGACTCTGTCCCACCCGTAAGCAAAAGGTTAGAATACCTGTTTTTGCCTGTCTATGATGACCGTTTATAACTAAAAAGCCGTTCAACCGTTTAAAATAAATTTTTCACAGTTTTATTGAGCTCAAATAAGAGCAGAGTTATGGCTAAACTTATTCCAGACTTTGTACCACGTAGTACGCTGTCTACAAAAAGTTAAACACGCGGCAGTTAATCGAACATAACAAGAAATGGTCAGCTTTAATTGACTTCACATTTTACAAGAAGGTAGTTAACTTAGTAATATAGTCATGAGTATATAAAAAGAATTAAAGAATATATATTTAGGCATAGTGTTTATCAAGTGCTTGGTTTCTGTGGAAAAAGTTTTGTGTGTGATACAGACAAGCCAAACAAGCCTTGGTATGGGATGTGACCTTCCCTGTTTTTGCCATAAGCTTCTTTCATATAGACTCTTCATCTCTTCAATCAGGTGATCCAGCGCAGCAGAGGGCAATAACTGTCTTGTAGAATAGCTTCCGATATAACCAATCACAAAGCAGCAAAGCCAGCATGAAGAAAATTTAAGATTTGCTTCATGCTGCTTTCTGATTGGATCTCTCTTAATCCAGGTCTTGGTATATAATCCACTTTGTATTTTCCTTTCCGCCCTTAATTCAAAGGAGGTCTGAGTAGCGTTAATAATCCTACTTTAGACAATATCCCACGCTACCATCCTCGTAACACGAAGGCGCGCAAGCGCCCTCAGTCGTTACCGGGGAGACCGGTGAGGGATATTTACCTCCGCAATAAGCGGAGCCGTCTAGAATAGTTTTATCTGCTCTCCATTTATTGGCGCATACTTTTAACCATTTCCGTCCCCTCCCTTGCTTTTGGGAACTCGCGAAGTTGGCCTGCACTTTCACAATGTATGTAATATTATATAATCTCTGACTCAGGCTCAAGGCCCTGCACCCCTCGGGGCGCAACTCTATCTCCCCCCCCCCTTTTATCTACGCTGCAGGCAGCCCGCTGGGGCCCTGCTCTTTCACCTCTGAAGACTCGGAGGGAAGGAGGCACGACTTCGGTCGTTGCCCCCCCCGAGCACGTTTTAGTTCTAAATCTCATGCTTCTTCATATTTTCTGAACTTTTTCCTTTTCGCCCGAGGTTTAAAGGGAGGCTATTGCCTCTCCTGGGTACCTCGCTAACCCCGTCCTTGAGTTCCTTGAGTTCCCTTAATTCATTTTTCGAGTTGGAACTTGCCCACGCTAGTGTTCGAACGTGCTCTAATGTTGCTCCTGGATGAGCTGGTGTACAGTGATTGAGCTCTCGCTAGTTTTTCTACCACGTGGCTTGCATTTGTCCTGTAGCTTGGGCGTGCTGTACCTATTAACGGTAGATCATGTCGGACCCGTGCAGATTCAAGAGGAGGTTTTTCACGAAGGAAGAGGATATTGAACCTTACAATAGGAAGTTTGAGGTAGATGGAGTAAAGATTGCTGCGGTCCATGAGGCCATGCGCCTGAAATGTTTACAGAAGGAGGAACAAGACTGGACCCCCATCACCAATATGGACGATGGACAGACATACTGGTGCGCTGAGGACTCCTACGTTTTTGCTTTTGAGCAAGTAAACAGGATCGCCAAAGCGACGATAAACCCGGTCATCAGCAACTACCTGCAGACTCTGGATATGCTCATCCAATACTTCACCAAGAAACTGGAGACTTCTGAGCCGGAATTGATGCCCAAGCTCAAGAAACTTCTCAAAGGTATGCATTCTGATGGTATTTTTATCATTGAGAACACCTGTATTAATAGTTTAGCTCTCCTTAAATTCCATGCCAACATTTTAAATGTTTTTGCTTCCCGCAGCAACAGCGAAACTTGTACGCAGCCTCTTGAGGATTTCTTCTTTGAACCCCCCAAAGTCAGGACCCCCGAATATGAGGAGTTCCAAAAACCCACTAGAAACAGTTTCTAGTAAACAAACTGAAAAAGCTCCCCAGTTTTAGACCCCCGTTCAAAACTCCTTCGCCCCTCTCCAGCAGGAAACTGTTGAGATGGACGAAGGTGTGGCGAACGAAGAGGCCCCTCCCTCCAAGTCTAAGGCCAGCCCTTTATACCTTTATCAGGCAAATTGGCATGTAACCATTTTCGAACTTAACAAAATTGTTTCAACTCCCCTAGAAGGCAAACTTGTAGGAAATTTGATTAAAATCACTCCGTAAAATGATGAAAATTATAGGAAAATTTTATCTCATTTTTTGGCTCACAAAGCGAAATTCTGTTCTATCAATCTTAGAAAAGACAGGCCGAAGAAAATCGTCTTTAAGGGTCTTCTCTCAGACACTGATATAGAAGAATTAAAAACCGCGATTCTAGGTCTAGGATTTAAACAAAAGAGGATTTCGCAGCTGAGGAACCGCCGGAACCGTGAACCTCTGCCCATCTTCCTCTTCTGTCTTGAGCCGCCGGAGGGGTGGACAGAGGTTTACGAAACCAGGTCGATACTCAGCATGCAAATCAAGGCCAAGCATTTAGGCAGAAAGGTCTAAAACAATGCTATAATTGTCAATTGGGGAACCACTCAATCGAGCTATGCGGGCTCCCTTTAAATGTCTCTAGTGTAGAAAGCCCAGACCACACGACCAACCCAAAGGCTTATGGTAGTTTTCTGTGTGGCCGGAAATGTCTCTAGTGTGGAGAAGGCCATCCAACTAGAGAGTGTGGAAGACCCAGGCCGTCCGACTCATCCGAAGATTTGAGTAGCTGGTTGAACGACCGGGAAAGCAACTAGAGAGTGTAAAAAAAAAAAAAAAAAAAAAAACCCAGAGATTTGCCAGCAAAATGCTACAACTGCGTAGGGGCTCACCCTGCGAATTGCAAAAAGTGCCCCAAAACCGCTGGCAGAAAGCCAAAGACAGAAAATTAAAAAACACCGAAAAAAAGTATGCTCCCAAGCAAAACCTACCGCTGCACGTGGACGAGGGAAACTCCCCCCCCCCCCCTCTCGAGCTGCTCGAAGATTTCTACAGCCGTAGAGACGACCGGAAACACTGCCGAGACGGGAAACAGTAGTCTCGAAAGGCACGTGGTCGCCTCTAAGGCCAAATACGCTGCTGGTAGCCTTCAGACCCCCCCCCCCAGTGGATTCCTCGAGTTTCTCAAGTACTTCAGAGAACTTGAAGAACATTTTAAAATCAACAATATTATTGTTTTCCTAAAAGACGCCTTGCAGATACTTAAATCTGATGATGATCCCATGCACAAAACTTTCAAGCTCGTGGAAATGCTCGGCGCTCATAGCAAGCCAGCAGATCCAGGAATTTGAAAGCTCCCTCCCCCTCCTTTTGCTGCACGTCTTCCCTTGCAAAAGGGGCTGCAGTACTCTTAATTCTGTCATATTTATTTTCATTGCCATGGTAACGTAACTTCTGTTAATTTATTCTGCATGCTCTCATAAAGAAGATTTTTTCCTTGCATTCGGGGTTACCCAGATAATGACAAAGCTGCAGATGGTTATTCAAGGATCTGTATACCAGAGATGAAAGGCGCTGCGTGCCTGGTGCTCTATCACCGTACGACTCACGTGCCTTTCCGCCCTATCCTGTTTTGAACATCGGGTTTGTTATTTTTCTTGCATTGACGAAGGGGATTCAACGCATCTCCGTTAACAACTGTATGGTGCATTATAATTTTTTGTACTTATATATGTTGTTCAAGTTTTCTCTAAAAGTAATTATACATGAATTAAGAAGAAAACTGTTTTTGCAGTTGTGGACAATATGGCTTTGTCTCTTCTGCTAAGGCCTAAAATCCATAGGTACAAAACACGAACTTCCATATATGTTTTTATATAAGAAATAAAATATCACCCTAACGTGAGGTTAAAAAGAAGATATTACTCAAATTTCCCGTTTAAGGGATTTATATGGTTTATCTGACGTTTTTTCAGATGTACAATGCCTCTAGGGAAGACGTTATTTTATTCTGTACAGCAATATCTCTGATTTCAAGAAATCCTGGCAAAGTAACTTGGCTTTGAGTAAACCGAAGATAAAACCACTTCAGCTTCTAAGAAATAGAACTTTGGTTTCTTAGATTGCTACATAGATAGCTACATTTAGTTACATAAGTTTTCTAGTTAAGTGTATTACATCCTTAGTTCAGTTTTTAATGTTTTAAATCGATTAAACAAATTCAATTACAATAATATATTATATTTTTACTTTCCCTGCAATACATGGTAATTTAAGGAAAAGTATTGGAATCGTGTCAAAAATCGCAACTCGAATTTTCGATGGATCTACATGTTTTAAGATCCCTAGAACCCGAATAAACTATTTTAGCGTGGAGTATATGTGTGTTTCTGTCTGTTTGCGATGTATGTATCCATTTCAGCTCAAAATCCAGTTGACCGAATTTCATATAATGTTATAGTAAGTCACTTGTGAGTTATTCTTGTGTTGATTAGATTCCGGTTTGATTCGAAATGTAAGAATCTGCTTTTTTATGCGAAATGACCATCAAAAATCTTTAAAATCTAAAATAAAAGACTACTTATACTCAAATGCATTAATTAAAATCATGTTTTATATGTAATTTTTGACGATTGAAGGAATAAGACCAACTCCGTTACTTTAGGGCTCACAGTTCCAGATATATTTTAGAATAATTTTAGAATAACCCGAATTTTTGCTA
Source organism: Amaurobius ferox (assembly GCA_951213105.1). Taxonomy (NCBI): domain Eukaryota; kingdom Metazoa; phylum Arthropoda; class Arachnida; order Araneae; family Amaurobiidae; genus Amaurobius; species Amaurobius ferox. Next base: position 117,885,242 of record OX578143.1, on the reverse strand, counting down.
CGCCGATTTTGAGAATAAGTCCAGTTACAAAAAGCGGAATTAAAAGTGTAAATTCGGCGCAATTTCAATTAATTATGCATGTTATTTAGTGTAATTAAACTTAATTTAAGAAATTATTAATGAAATGAGGAGAAATAAATTTGAGTCTGCAGAAAACATCATGTGCTGCTCACTTTTTAAGATTCATTTAAAGGAAGCTCTATCAATATCGGATGCAAGTGAATTTGTAAACATTGCAACTTCCTTCAATCCCAAATTAAAATTTTTTTTGTCTATTCACTTAATAATAAAAAATACATTATCCTATTTATGTAGAAATTAATTTAGATGTTGAATTAAATCTTAACATGAACTAGACTTTGAAACTAAACTTTGAATATAATATATAACATAAAAACATTTTTGCTTTTAAAAAAAAAGAAAATACGAAAATTAGCTTTAAAATATTTCTAAATACCTTTTTTTTCAAAATACTTTTAAATGTTTTGAACTTTGTTTTCATAGAAACATTACATAGCTTCATTTTATAAAAATATTTTTGGTGACTATAGTTTATAAATAATCTGACAGACTATTATCTATCTTTTAACTATGACTTATCTTCAAAATCATATGTTTAAAAAACAACCAAAATAGGTGTTAATAAAGCAGTAATATTCGTATTAGCAATATGCAAATGTTGAGGTATAAATATTTTCATTTAAAATTATGAAAAAGCTGTTTCTTTATACTAAATAAAAATCATAGCAAAATGTATACGTAATTTTCACCCTCGAAAACTATTTTCTCCATTTAACGCCTATAGTTAAAATGTTAGCATTTATACCGACAGTAATCGAACAGTGAATATTATTACTTTATGTGGTGATTATATATGACAAATCGCTAATAAATGTTGATTTTGAAGAAACTTATCAGGAATGCACTGAGAAATTAAATTTTTACATGTATAAAACTTAAAATTTGGCATTGAATTGAATTTTTACTTTCCCTGCAATACATGGTGATATATAGGGGAAGTCTTGGAATCATGCCGAAAATCGCAACTCGAGTTTTCGAAGGATCTACATATTTCGGGACCGCTAGAATACGGAAAAACTAGTTTTACCACGACGTCTGTGCGTGTGGCTGTCTGTGAAATGTATTTATCCACTCTCAAAAACTCAAAAACGAATGGACCAAATTTAATAAAATTTGGTAAGTCATTTGCGTGTGATCCTGATGTTGATTAATTTTTGGTACGATTCGGAAGAAAATAACCCTCTCTTTTGAGAAATGGTCAGCAAAAATTGCTTGTAAGCACTCTAGCTGAAAAACTAATTAATCAAATTTTACAGAATTTGGTAGATAAGTCTCTTATGGGTTATCCTGATGTTGATTAGATTTTGGTACTATTCGGAAAAAATAGCCTGCCTTTTTATGCGAAATGGCCCGCAGAATTAAATTACATCTAAAACAAAAAACTACGTATGCTCAAATATATCAATTAAATGCTTGTTTTATACGTAAGTTTTGACGATGAAAAGAATAAGATCAACCCCAATACATTACAAAAAGCCGTTCTCGAGATATTTTAATTTTTTTCGCATTTTCGCTACGCCACCTTTGGAAGTCCAGTTACCAAATGAGAAAAAGAAAATGATATAAAATTGTAAATTCAGTGTAATTGTAAATAATTTTAGGTGTTATTTTGTGCAATTAAACTCAATATAATGGATTATTGAAGAAATAAAGAGAATGTGAATATGAGTCTGCAGAGAAAGTCATGTGATGCCCACATCAGATTTTTTTTATCTTACTACGAACTCAAGCAGAAGATAACTACCATTGCTTTTATATAAAGCATTCACAAGCAAAGTACGCTTAGTACTGTAAAGCCATGATATGTGATTTTAAACATTATTATATGTTTGGGAACGTTGAATTTTGTAGCTTGTCCTACATCAACATCTACCGGAAATTCCAAAGTTCTGCCAGCCAGTTCTATGTCTGTCGTCAGACCATTAAAATTGGAGGAATAACTAAAATAAAATATTTTGCATTAGACAAAAAATGGTTACACTTTATTTGGAAAATTGGAGTTAGATGTATGTATCTGTAGGCTAAAGAAACAGTTTATTAAAGCCTTCATGTTTGCCTTTCAACTCTTACAACCCCATCGGACCCTTTCAACGAAACAGAGAACGCGATGATCCATTGTGAAAACTTTGGGTTTTAGTTTCAGCCGAAGAAAATGCGAAATTAGTGCTTCTGCGCATGTTCCTTCTATAATGGAGAGATTCGCAGTCCAGCGCTTGGCAAGGTGTTATGTCAGGTGGTAGAATTTCCGCCCTACTGAGCAGAAATTTTTCAGCAATATGACCAGCAACTTTTAGGCCATAACGCGTAACGCTCGTGAGTAAATGTTAGTTGCGCATTGCAATATTATTTGCTATACCATCACGTTGGTGCAGGTAAAGCAGATTACATTATTTCTTGTTTTAAACCTCTTTAACTGGAAAATGATTCTGTCCCAGACTCGATAAATGTATTATTCAAGAATTATTAAAAATACCCTTTCCAAGTTGAAATTTACAGGACAAGATAAAAATGTTATAGTGCGGGAGATTCAATCCACATTTACCAAAACTGAAGACTGTACATAATGCTGAATATGATTTGTTTTGAACTCATGGTTAGGTTGCAAAAATTTGAACATGTTATTTTGCTCGCCTTTCTTACTGTTTTCTAAAAATGAGAATTCTTGAAGGTTTTATAATTTAAAAATTTCACAATTTTAAGTATTGCATAAAAAATGTTTAGAATATAAACTTTATACACTGTCGGAAATAAATTTAACATTTCGAGGAATAGGGACAAATTTTGAAACTTTCCACGAATTTCGGGATTTTTTTTTCTCCACAAAATCCCTGTTCCAGTTTCAATAAATAACACAACAGCAGTAACATTGTTTATTTTTATGACTAGTATCACCATTAAATCCTCTCAGTATTGCAGTGCCATTGAGAACGTGGGGTTTGTGAAAGTAATACGCATTTCCACATGACCAACTTTTTAAACCAGAACTTGCCATTATAGATAGCTGAAAACGATAATTTTCTTCTTTCACTTTCAATTCGAAGCAAGTAGTTTAGAGCGGTTTTCGTCAATAATTATAAATCTCTTTTATTTTTTTATTTTCAAGCATATCATAGACATTTCAACAACTGTATCTCCCATTTAATACATTCCATTTTTTCTATACCCATACTTGACTTTTGATAACCCTCATATACACTCTCACTCATCGTTAGTGGCGTTTTATTGATGTAAATTTCACAATTTTAAGTATTGCATAAAAAATGTTTAGAATATAAACTTTATACACTGTCGGAAATAAATTTAACATTTCGAGGAATAGGGACAAATTCTGAAACTTTCCACGAATTTCGGGATTTTTTTTTTCCACAAAATCCCTGTTCCAGTTTCAATAAATAACACAACAGCAGTAACATTGTTTATTTTTATGACTAGTATCACCATTAAATCCTCTCAGTATTGCAGTGCCATTGAGAACGTGGGGTTTGTGAAAATAATACGCATTTCCACATGACCAACTTTTTAAACCAGAACTTGCCATTATAGATAGCTGAAAACGATAATTTTCTTCTTTCACTTTCAATTCGAAGCAAGTAGTTTAGAGCGGTTTTCGTCAATAATTATAAATCTCTTTTATTTTTTTATTTTCATGCATATCATAGACATTTCAACAACTGTATCTCCCATTTAATACATTCCATTTTTTCTATACCCATACTTGACTTTTGATAACCCTCATATACACTCTCACTCATCGTTAGTGGCGTTTTATTGATGTATATTTTGCACAATTCATTTCAATCTCATGAACACAAATAACAAAGTAATGAGAATGAATTTGAGATCATCAAAGTCATTTGGTGTCTAGATAATGTTATTTCAACTAATAAAAGAAATTTATTGTAGTTAAAAGTTAACTACATTATCGACTCTTTAGAATCTTACTGTTCAAACACTCAAATTATTCAAATTCTATTAATGATTTTAACATCTTAACGTATATACTTGCATTCAGAGTTAATAAAGCTGTATTAATAAGAATATATTCAGTGCCTCTTCCGAAATTTATATTACAAGATTGAAATATTATAATACACTTAAGAGACACGTCTTAAATTTCACAAATATATAGAATTTAAATTAATTGCTAATGACTGTGACAACAACTTTCACTTAACCGTACGAGAATAGTTTGAATAACTTAACTACATTTATTTCCAACTTGAACATTAATGTAACTAATGAATGAAATGCAATAAATTAGTTAATTTGATTAGGAATTCATTTAATAAGCATTTCTGAATTCTTCGTTTACATGGAAAAGTCTTCGAAATTTTACAAATTCTTGAATAATTTGATATTATTTATACATTGAAAAATAACACTTGTCAAAAATTTTAACTTTTATTCTGTCATATGATTTATTTTGGGTGTTTCTTACTAAATCTACATGCTGAATATGAAAATAATAGTGAAAAATTTTAACTTTTATTCTGCCATATGGATTATTTTGGGTGCTTCTTACTAAATCTACATGCTGAATATGAAAATAATAGTTGTTGTTGTTGAGACCCAGACCGTCCGACCTACCAGAAATGTGTAAGGTAACAGATGAAAATAATAGTGAAAAATTTTAACTTTTATTCTGCCATATGGATTATTTTGGGGGTTTCTTACTAAATCTACATGCTGAATACGAAAAAAATAGTGAAAATTGCTTAGCACGCAATACTTTTTTGTTAGACCGGTTTCAATTATAAGTAAGTGGCATCCTCTATTTTTGAAATAAGTCACTGCTGAAATAAATTACGAGAATACTAAATCATAAATCACGTGACACATAACAGTCGATCACATGATTCCATTCCTCCGTTTGAAGAGTGTGAAATAATGTCCAATGAAAATAAGTCTAATAAAAATATAATGCGACTTTTTGACTGAAAGTTATTAAACAGTGAATTAAATTATAAAAAAACACCAAATATAGTTACAAGAAAAGGTATTGAAGTTATGTAGAGCACAACTCTTCACGATGATAAAATTCAAGGAACCTGCCTCCAAGACTTTATTACTAAACAAATTTAAATTCGAAAAATTACATCGTTCTGAAATATTCTTATGAAATCGCCCGTATATATATCCGTAGGAGATTATATTATATATATTATATTATATATATCCGTAGGAGATCGGTTGCATTGCATTCACCGTAAACTATAATCATCTCACAGATTTCGTTCGGCATTACTGAAATCGCCATAATTTAAATTCAACGTAGAAATACTGCTCAATACAAACTGTGAATCTACATAATTGTAGCGTAATAGCTGGATTGGTCGTGGTGGTTCAACCGCATGGCCACATCGATCACTAGATTTACCACCCATAGAATTTTTATTATGGTTTTTTACATTCCCTGCAATACATGGCAATATATAGGGAAAGTATTGGAATCATGCCAAAAATCGGAAACTCGAGTTTCTGACGGATCTACACGTTTTGTGATCTCTAGAACAGGAAAAAACCATTTTCAGCGTGATGTCTGTGTGTGTGTGTGTTTCTGTCTGTCCAATGTATGTATCTAATCTAACTCAGAAACTAAAAGACCGAATTTCAACAAATTTGTTTGATAAGTCACTTTGTATGACCCTGGTGCTGATTAGATTTAGGTAAGAATTAGGAGAAAACGACCCGCCTTTTTGTGCGAAATGACCCGTAAAAATTGCTGTATCTACTCTAGCTGAAATCCAAATAGATCAAATTTCACAAAATTTGGAAGATAAGTGGCTTGTAGGTTATCGTGGTGTTGATTAGATTTTGATACGATTCGGAAAAAAGTAACTTGCCTTTTTTTTTTGCGAAATGATCTGCAAAAATCTTCAAAATTTAAACTAAAATACTACGTATGCTCAAATATATCAATTAAATGCTTGTTTTATACATTATTTTTAACAATGAAAAGAATGAAGCCAAACACATTACACTGGGGCTACCAGTTCTCGAGATATTTTATTTTTTTCGCATTTACGTTGCGCCACAGTTGAAAAAATGCCCAGTTACCAATTGAGAATGGAAATTGTATTAAAAGTGCCAATTCAGTGTCATTTTAAATAATTGTGGGCGTTATTTTGTGCAATTAAACCCAATATGATGAATTATGGAAGAAATACAGAACGTGAATAATGAGTCTGCAGGGAAAGTCATGTGGTGTCCACATCAATTTTTTTTTAAAAAGGGCTCGTGTACGAAACTTCTGTTTAGTCTGACGAAGGCTTATTGGGAAGTGTCGTTGCAGTAGTGATATGTATTCCCGATACGCCTGGAATTTTTTAGATGGTGCGGCATTCGATGAAATGTCGATGTTATGCTTGTGTCAGTGAGTCTGCATAACATTTTGAGCACATCTTTTAGTATTACTGTTTATACATGTGCAATTTGCGCGGAAATAAAGTGTACATAAAATGTTGTTTACTGATTCCTGCTTATCGCCCTTGTATTATATACCGGGTGGTCAGAATTAAAACACCCCTACTCTGAGCTCCCTATACATCGAACTACTCAGTGTAAAGGCTCGAAATTGTTAAACCTACTATTCAAGACATGAGGAAAGGGATTGCGCGAAAAAAATAGTTCCAGAAACACCGATAGCCGGCGCTGTACAACAGAAAATATGCTGAAAAGACACAAAATAATCACAAAAAAACAAACACATGCGATATACAAATTTTCCTTTTTAATTTCTTTTGCTGATATGAAAGAAAAAGAAGATAAAAAAGTGAAGAAACTTAAACTGTCATTGTAACTGCAATTTCGCACTGTAAGCATAAAAATTTGCATAAGCCCTTGGTTTGCAGCTACTATGTTCTGGGCATAAAACTGGAAACTTTTCATTCTTATCAGCGATGGCAGTCACACTGCCAGAACGCGCTTTGGTTGTGAAGCTATTTTATGGAAACAAAGGACATACTGCAGCTGCACTTCAAGAGTTTCGTCGACTTAAGAATTTGCGCAAAGGACCATTACTTCCACAAGCTCTCAGAAGAATGATCGCTCGATTCGAGAAAACTGAACATCTTGGAGTCCAGCCGGATCGAGGACGCAAATCGACTCGTTCAGATGTCGTTGACGATGTTGTCACCGCTATTGTTGAACAATCAATGGATAACGTTATAGGCTGTAGTAGTGCACGTGGAGTGTCACGACACTTGGGTGTTTCCTACAACACAATGCGGAACGTACTGAGAAACATTGGGCATTTTTTCCCGTACAAAATTGGCCACAATCACCACTTGCTGACCATCGACAGGGAAAATGGCTCTGTGACATGCACCGTGATGTCCAGGAGGTACAAAAACATGCTCGAAAATGTCGTTGTACCCCAACTGCAACAGCACCAATGTCTTGATTAAATTGCCTTTATGCAGGATGGAGCGCCTCCACACATTGGACTCTTTCCGAGAGGTTGGTGGTAGGGGAAGGAGGGTACGGTCCCTGTGGATGCCTCCCCCACTGGGTTCCGGTCTAAATTGGGTGGCACTTCCCGACCGTCCAAACTGTTACCTTACACCTTTCTGGTAGGTCGGATGGTCTGGGTTTTAACAACAACAACACATTGGACTCTGTGTACAGCTGTTTCTTCGGCAACATTTTACTAATGGTAGAGTAATTAGTCGTGCATTTCCGACAACCTGGCCATATTGTTCTCCAGATCTTAATCCCTGTGATTTTTGGATGTGGGGCTACTTAAAAAGTCTTGTTTATCGAGGACGTCTGGTAACCTTGGCAGATTTGAAAGACAGTATCACTCTGCATGTGAGAAGCTTCTCAATCGACCAATTACGATCCGCAGTGGAACAAGCTGTCCACAGACTGCATATTTTACATCTTGAAGAAGGGAACCATATTGAGCGGCATTCCCTGCATCGATAAGGTCCTTGTGATATGAATGTTTGGTACGTTCGAATAAAATGTGTTACAAATGTGTATTTTGTGTCTTTTCAGCATATTTTCTGTTGTACAGCGTCACCTATCGGTGTTTCTGGAACTAATTTTTTTTTCGCGTAAACCCTTTCCCCATGTCTTGAATAGTAGGTTCAACAATTTTGGAGTCTTTACACTGAGTAGTTCGATGTATAGAGAGCTCAGAGTAGGGGTGTTTTAATTCTGACCACCCGGTATTATCTTCATTACATTTAGCGCCTCCGGATGGTGTTTGCTACCCCATGCTCCTACATGATTTTTGTTTGACACCTGATTTGACCTTCTATTTTGTCGACATACATACATACATACATACATATACACATATATGCATACATGCATACATGAAAATGTTAATAAATCTATTAATATCTAATATTTTCTACAGAAACAGATTACTAAAACAAATCCAAGAGTGATACAAATTACCTTTTGTTATATTTTATTTGTATAAAATTTACGGATTTTATTTTTAAATTGAACCAAATATCTTTTTGCGAATACTCTGAAAACCTTTAATCCCTTTAATCTTTCTATAAACTAAACTTTTCTTTTCTGGGAAGATACTTAATTTTGGTAAGATTTACGACCGAGCTATTTCAAAAGAGTTCTGTTTGATACTTTTGAAATATAGTAGTCTAGTAAATGTCAGTGGGGGCTCCAATATGCTTGCGAATAGAATTGGCTATAATTATACTTATTATTTTCACTCTTATTAATATACTCTTATAATGATTGTTTACTTATATTTTATTTAATTTACTATGTTTTGTTTAAAGTCCTTTGAGTTTCATTGAAATAAATCTTTTGTTTTAAAAAAATGTAGTAAACATGAATTTATCTTGACGCTAACTTCACAGAAATGCTTCTTTTATTCGGCTATCTAGCGTAAAAATAATTTTCATTTATTTTTCTTTTTACATATAAAATAAACTCTGTCATTATTTATAGGGGTACATAGTTATCAACAATACAATTTCATTTTAATCAGATACATTGTTTTGTTTGTTGCTTTGTAATAAGGCTATGCGGTTTTAGTTTTTTCATACATATAATATTCTGTTCTCAGCATTTTGTTAGCGCTATGTGCTTCTTCACACCAAATAGAATGCTGCTCTGTTATCATTCTATGCTTTTTCATACAAATGATATTCTCTTCTTAGCATTCTATGCTTTTTTATACAAATGACATTCTCTTCTTAGCATTCTATGCTTTTTTATACAAATGACATTCTCTTCTTAGCATTCTATGTTTTTTCATACAAATGACATTCTCTTCTTAGCATTCTATGCTTTTTCATACAAATGACATTATCTTCTTAGCATTCTATGCTTTTTCATACAAATGACATTTTCTTCATAGTATTCTATGCTTTTTCATACCAAATAACATCCTGTTCTACAACTTCCTTATTTATTTAATGTTTTGTTCGAGAAAACATAAACTTGTAAATATAAGCTAGATTCTTCAGCTTTATAAAAAGTGCTAGCCATGAAAATGATTGAGAGAAAAAATATTGCTATGTTTCTCAAACACGCAAAAATTATAAAGAGGAAAGTGATCCGATGTATTTTGTAATAAACTCTAGTAACTTACAGAATAATGATTAATATAGAGGCAATATATACAGAGTTCAAGTTTCGTCAGCTTTGCACAGATAAATTTTGATAAACTTGGAAATAGTGTTTCATCTCAATCATTTTTATGACTCACTCTTTTTGTAAAGCTGAAAAATTTGACTCTTTTTTACAAGTTTGTCTTATATTGGATATCGGTATTTTTTGTAAAGTTTAAATACGACTATTAGTTTTCGAAGAGTTATTAAGTTTCTTTAAAATTTTAAAAATGTGGATGTTATAATGTTTCCCCTGTAGGGAACTGCAGGACGCTCAGCATATCAAATTTGATCTGTGACTAATAGAAATTTTGTAGAATTTTGTAGAATTTTAATTTAAATCATCGTTTATAAGAAAATATGATAAATGCATTTGTGACTTTTTGAATAGTTAATGGGGTTTCATAAAAAATTTAAAATTTGGAATTTTACAATTTTCCCCTTATTGCTGCAGGAAAACATCATGCCAAATTTTAATGGCGTATCTGAAACAAGTTTTCTGTAGAAATTTGATTTAAGCCACCTTATTTGAGGTAAAAACTGCAAAAACTGACAAATACGATATTTAAGAGATTTCGATCAGCCATTAAATGTTATTTAAAATTTGATTAGTGAGAAATTTGTGTGTTTTTCCTTGAGAGTAGCAATTTCCTTGAGAGTAGCTCCGTAATTGTAAGCTCCGAATATTAAGCCTCTAACTTTATTAATTGGCGTTACAGTTGATGCAAATTTGGAAATTTTATAGAAATGCAATATGTACTATTTTTGACGTATTCACACAAAAAAATGGACGAAGCAAAGCAGATAAAATTATAATGCTAACGTCTTATCTCATCACGCTAACCTGTCGGAAAATTTAAAAATCAACATTCTACTCTTTTTAACACTTTACAACAAAGTTGAAAAGTGTTTATGACTTTGTTCATTCTTTAACACTTTACAACAAAGTTGAAAAGTGTTTATGACTTTGTTCATTCTGTCTGTCTGTCTGTCTGTCTGTCTGTCTGTCTGTCCGTTAGCACGATAACTGCCGTAAAAATGAGTTTATCAAAATGAAATTTTAGTATGTTGTTCAGACGGTCTGTAGGACCTATGGGAATATAAATAAATAATATCACCCAATTAGTTTTTTATTGAACCCGGGTTGAAAAAATGAAATACATTGAACCCTATGGGACCTAATTTTTCAAACATTTTTTAAGTAAATTTAAAATTCACGAATTGCTTCGAAATTTTTAGGAAATATTCACATTATCCCATAGAATATATAAAAAAAAATTCAGTAAAATATGTTAAGTAGTTTTTTAATTAAAAAAAATATTTAATATAGGGAAAAAAACAAATTCAATTAAATTCTGACTTTGGGATATCTTCCAGAAAGAAAACAGAGAGATATTATATAATAAATATATCTCCATTTGTTTAAACGTCTTGCATATGGGAGTGGCTTCATATTTGAAAATAAATTTGGTAGATAACAATTTTTCATTTTTTTAAAATTTTATATAACTCTTCATGATAAATTTAATTGATGGCATTTTAAATGCACTTTCCTACGTCCTAGAGAGTTAAAATTTGGTACACAGCTTAAATTTGTTGAACATTTTATTCGACAAAAATTTGATGGATCTTTAAATATAGATCATACATTTTTTTCGAAATGGCCTAAAAATAATCCCCGTTCACTTCTATAAATCATTGGTGTAATATTGTTAAAAATTCTGATGTGGACAGCACATGTCTTTCCCTGCAGACTCATATTCGTTCTCTTTATTTATTCAATGATAATTTGAGTTTATCTGCACAACATAAGTATTTTAAATGACATTGAATTTACACGTTAAACTTAAATTTGGTTCTCATTTGATAGCTGGACTTATTGTCAAAGGTGGCGTAGCGAAAACGCGAAAAAACTAGAATATCTCAAGAACGGCTAGTCCTAGAGTAATGGGGTTAGTCTTATTCTTTTTGTTGTCAAAAATCACATATAAAATAGGAATTTAATTGATATAATTGAGCACACGTACTCTTTTATTTTTATATATAACGATTTTTGCTGGCCATTTCGCAAAAATAGCCCGTTCCTTTTTCCCGAATCGTAGTAGAATAACCTACAAATGATTTATATACAAAATTTTGTTAATTTTGGTATATAAATCACTTGTAGGTTATTGAAATATTATACTCCAAATTTTGTTAAATTTGGTTCATTAGTTTTTAGCTAGAGTGGATAAAGGCAATTTCTGCGGCCATTTCGCAAAGAAGGCAGATTCTTTTATTACGAATCGTACTATAATCTAATGAACATCAGGATTTCCCACAAAAAACATACCTACCAAATTGTATGAAATTCGGTCCATTAGTTTTTCAATTAGAGTGGATGTAATATCCACACAGACACACAGAAACATACACAGATACACCCTTACACACACAGACGTCTTCCTAAAAGTAGTTTTTTCGTGTTCTAGAAGTCCCAAAACGTGTAGATACTTTGAAAATTCGAGTTCCGATCTTCGGCACGATTCCAATACTTTGAGTACATACACATACACATATATATTATCTGTGTATCTAAATTCCGTGCCTATGCAATTACAATAGTTGTGATTTTAAATGATCCCTAAACTTTTATTATTTCTTCAAGGAAGCCTAATTTTAACATATGCAGAATGCAAATATCTCAAGCGATTATAAGATGAATTACATAAGAATTGCTGAATTTTTTTCACACAAAATTATTTAGCTCTGGAGTCTGGAATACAAGTTATATGAATGAAATATTCATTGATTTTGCATAAAGAATCAGATGATTTATATTTCGATACAGTTTTAAATATTTAAGTATAATAAATTACTGTAGTACTGTGATAATGTAAAAGATATTACCACTGAATGAATCACATTTTAGAAATTTTTAAATGAAATTACATTTCAGTTGGAAAGTGTTTCATAATCAATGCTTATGCATGATTGATCTTTCTTGTTTAATTATTTGGTGATTTATTTGTGAGAGAATAGTTAGAAAGTGTAACTTCAATGCATATAAATATAATTTCCATTTTCATTCATAAAACACATTTGCTTTTTAACACTTTACAACAAAGTTGAAAAGTGTTTATGACTTTGTTTACTTTCTGAGATAGGGTTGGATGGGGGGAGTAAAATAGCCACTTAATGGCTTGTGATAAATGTGAGTCAGCGCATTCAACATTGTAAGTTACAATTTTGAACAGGACTTAATTTTTTTATTGAATTTTTTCAGAAAGCGTTTGAAAATTTGGAATGCTTTTTTCAAAAAATCTTTCAAAAATTTCATTCAAAATTATAAAATACACTTTTGAACAAGACTTGAATTTTGTTATTGAATTTTTCCAAAAAGCATTCAAAAATTTTGAATGTTTTTTTCAAAAATTCATATGAAATTCCTTTGAGTAATTTCTTAAAAATTACTCAAGCGATTGATCAGTTTGGTAGCATCATACACTGCTGCATGAAAGTGGAATCTTTAAGACACGTGGATGTAGTATTCTTTTTGCGCTAGTGCACTTCAAATAAATATTCTTTTTCTAAATTTATTAAAATATACTTGAGTGGATTGGATAAAAAATTCCAATTTGAGTACAATTTGATTTTAGAAAGATAATTCTATAATTTTCATATAATTCTGCATTTCTGACGACTGCTGTATTGTATACAGAAGATTTTTTTTATTACACCAGCAAATTTTAGGATATATTAATATATCTGAATTTATCAAATTAGTCATCTCTCTACATTACAAAAAAAAGTATCCGCCGCCTCCAACTCCGACAAATTTCTCGTTTTTGGAGATTTTTTGCTTCGTACAGCAAAAACTATTGCATATAAAAATATGAAATTCGGTACACTCAAAAGCTTTGAAAAATACGCTGAAATAAGCCGTTTTTTGATACATATTGTGGTTTAAGAAATATTTAATGTCAAAATCAAAAACAAAATATTTGAATTGCGAGTACTCATCCTGGATAGACTAAAAATAGGAAGACCACGAATTTTTGCAGCAGGCACCTACATGAGTAAATTTTCGCAGAAAGCCCCTTTTTAACACTTTACAACATAGTTAAAAAGTGTTTATGACTTTATTCATTCTGTCTGTCTGCCCGTTCGCACAATAACCTCCGAAAAATAACTTTATCAAAATGAAATTTTAGTATGTTGTTGAGACAGTCTGTGGAACATATGGGAACGTAAATGACTAATATCACCCTATTCGTTTTGGATTGAACCCGTGTTAAAAATATGAAATAATTGAACCTTTTGGGACCTAATTATTCAAACATTTTTTGAGCGAAATTAAAATTCATAAATTGCTTTGAAAATTTTAGGAAATATTCAACTTACCGCATAAAAAAATTCAATATAAAAAAATCAAAAAAATATGTTCGGTAGCTTTTTTAAAAAAATTTAAATAATAATGACACACATATAATATGAAGAGTGCACGTGACCCACTTCAAAATGAAATATTGCATCCATCTTTTGTCAAAATTGTGTGTTAGTGTTACATCCGTCCTAAAACCGCTTCATTTTTTCGTTTTTACTGGAATCCATATTCTGCGCCAATGCAGTTACAATATTTTTTAATTTAAATGATCATCAAACTTTGATTACTTCTACAACGAAGCCTAACTTTAATGAATGTAAAATGTAAACAAATGATTATGAGTTGTATAAGAATTGCTGAATTTCTCCACGCAAAATTATTTAACTCTGGAGTCTAGAATAAAAGTGTATGAATGAAATACTGACTGCTTTTACATAGAGAGTCAGATATTTATATTTTGATGACATCATTTGAATAAAGTTTGAATGACGTTTTAAGCATGGAGTTAGAACGTACTTCTACCTTCATGGTTTTAATTTTCCAAGTAAAATAAATTATCCTAGTTCTGTGATAATTAAAATAATATCACTGCTGAATGTATCGTATTTCAAAGATGCTTAAATAAAATTACAGTTGGATAGTGTTTTATGAGCAATGCTTTATGCATGGTTGATCTTTCTTGTATTTATATTTAGTGTTGTATCCGTTCTAAAATCGTTTTATTTTTGCATATCATCTGTGTTTCTAAATTCTGTGCTTACGGAATTGCAATATTTTTTATTTTAAATGATCACTAAAAAACTTTGATTATTTCTACAGCGAAGCCTACTTTTAACGTATGAACAATATAAACAAAACAAGCGATTGTAAGATGAGTTGTATAAGAATTACTGAATTGTTAACTCAAAATTATTTATCTCTGCAGTCTGGAATATAAGTGATAGAATGGAATATTCATTAATTTTACTTGATAGAGAAGAAAGAGATTTTATAGTATTGCCTCTTTTGATGACGTTTTCTGTTTCCAATTATTGTACTATGATAATTTTAAAAATATCACAGCTGAATGTATCGAATTTTAGAGACGTTCAAATAAAATTGCATTTTAGTTGGGAAGTGTCCCATAATACTTATGCATGATTAATCTTTTTTGCTTTAATTTCGATGAATCTTTTAAGATATTTTACTCTTTATGCATTTGTGAAGTGAATTTTTTTATTTCGTATCGGTACGTAATAAAAAATCTCTGTTTCGTGCCGCAAAAACTGTAGCATATAAAAGTATCAAATTTTGTACATTTTCAGAGAAATAATAGTGTAATACGATGAAAATAAAACCGTTTATCGATGTAAACTGTAGGTTGGCGTGAAATAGCTCGCGGAGCGACTTCAGAATTAAGGAATTCAGATTTTGGATTCCCTGCGCTAAGAAAAACTTCTGCTTTTACCTCCTGCGGGAAATAGGTAGGTATCGAAAATATATTTTTGAAAGTATAACGTTTAGGAGAGTTAGGCATGAAGCGAGCTCCGCAAGCGCAGCGAATAGGAGGCGAAACCTTCCGAAGGGCGCTGCCAAACTTTGACCACCAGGGGGCAGAAACCTGTAGTGTAATCTGAAATGATATGAGATGTTTGTAAATTACATAGTATATTTATTGAAAAAGTTGTATAAATCGTTCTCGAATTAAACGTATAATTTTAAATATAAACTAGAGAGCTTCGCCCCTAACTCGAAACGCTCGCCAACCCCTGCAACTCGTTTCGCGACTTGGGAGGCTTGTCCTCCTACTCGCTTCGCGATCACTTTTGTGCTGCCTATGTTAGGGGGATTGTGTTGGGAGGCTTTGTCTTCTCAACACAGCTCGATGAGCTTGGATCACGAACTATTTCGTGCCGCTTAAAATTAGAACATTTGCTTACTCTATTACGAACAAACGGCAAAATTCCAGAACTACGTTCTGTCGTTTATTCATACGAGCGCCAAAATATCGCGTTACGTTTTAAGTATAGAGATATTTACAACAATAAAACATATAATTGTGGTGCAGCATTTAAATCGTAATGTTGATTACAACAATAGTTACGAAAAGCTCTGTTTGTTTGTAAGGTTAAACGATGAGACATATGATTGCCAACATTTGGAATTATCCCAAGCGCACCAACTAACGTTGTAGTCATGTTTAGAATTAAATATCTATACTTTTTGTGTTTCTAATACTTCAATAACTAAGTCGCTTTGTGACGTTTTTGCCAGAAACCAATCGGAGGGATGCTGGCAATCGATTTGACCAATTAAATCTTCGCCCGTAGAGAAGCAAAAATTCTGCTTCAGAAGTGCATAAGAAATTGAGTAACTCTCATTAAATAGAAGTTTAAAAAAAAGGCTCCGTCCTGCAAAAATTCATCTATGTAGGTACATTTTATCAAAAATTCGAGATCTTGCTATGAATAGTCTGTCCAGGACGCGAACTCGCAACTCAAATACTCTTCCTCTTACTTTGACATTAGATATTTCCCTAAATAAATTTTACATCGAAAAACGCTTTATATCAGTGTATTCCCCTAGTATTTATCTGCAAATGTAATTTCATATCTTTGTACGTAATACAATTCGATGAAAGTGACAGAGAAACACGGTGGACACGAAATCTGTTAAACAGCGGTGGCGGTTTCAGCTACGTTTTTTTTAACATAGTGAGATTATGTTTTAGTTTTGTTTGAAATAATATTTTATTTTGTAAAAACTGAAAATAATAAATTATGATATTATGTTTCCTTTATAACAAGCTGAAAATGGTTTCCTTTAACTATGTATATATATGCATTGTACGAATATAAATTCAAGAACTTTTATAAACTAAAAGAGGTTATGGTCCATTTTGCAGATATGAATAAAATAAAAATCATTACAATCTGCGTCTGAGAAAAATGTATTTACCTTGTGCAAATGGTTAAAAAGAATATGTTACTCAAATTTCCTGTCTAAAGGATTTGGAAAGGACATCTGACATTTTCGAGAGATTTACGATGACTCTGGGGAAAACTCTTATTTTATTTCGAAAAGTGATGTCTCTGATTTCGGAAATCTTTGCCGATTAACTTTCCTTTGAGGTTAACCGAAGCAAACACCGCGTAAGTTTCCGATATAGAATAAAATAGTTCTTAGTTTTTTTACTGAAATTTAGTCTACACATTGAGTTTTATAACTAAGAAAGGATATATAGTATAGTTCATGGAGAGATGTCGCATATATTCAAGAATGTTTATATCGTTCAGATAGTAGAGCCAAATAAATTTTCAAAACTTTATTTTGCTACTCTAGACTTTGCAAAGTCCACTTGCAAGAGCTTGCAATTCAGTCCCAGTAGCTATACCCTAGATAGTCGGCTGGCCAGTTCGGAGATCCAAGGTTCGATTACGGGTTGGGGCAGGAAAGTTCTTTACAATGGCGCCCGAACAAATCAACTTTGTAGGTTAGTGCGCAAGATGTTGAAGTTCTGAAAGTGGCTTTAGTACGATTAGTGCGGATTCAATGGACTCTGGAAGATTGAGCGAGGATAGAAAGGAAAAAGACCACGCAGGATAATAACCTGGGTAAATATAGTAGAGTGATGAGGCTATCCTGAGGTAAAAACAGCAGGAGATGGTCAGTTAGATGGTTAGCCAGATAGTTAGTAGCCCACCAATCTGATATTAGAGGGTGGAGAATGCTGAGTCCACTTCGGCCATAAGAGTTTGCAATTTCGTCCAAATTGCTCAACGGTAGAGAAGCTGCTGGCCAGTTAGGATATCAAGGGTTCGATTCCCTGCTGGGGCAGCAAAGCTTATTATAACTTTAATGCAACTGTTTAAACTGTTAAGAAAATAATTATTTTTATTTTAACTAAAAAAATTTAACTGGAGAGTGGCTCAACTCGACTTTCTCATACCAGAATTCCTCTTTTTTTTCAAATTTTACAATTAAAATTTTGAAAAATCTATATCGTAGTTCCAAATGATTACAAACTATAGCGTGTTACCCTTTGGTGTGAATCTTTTGACCTTTTATACCATACTTGACAATGTATCCCTGGGGGAGATAACTTGCGCTTAAGGGGGCTAATGAAGTCACGAATACAAATTGTATCGCAGCTATATTCACATCAGTGATTGAAACTACTATTAAGTTTCGTGATCACTGATCCATAAACAAACTATGCAGGATTATATCAGTTTGTGTCCTATGCTGCCATGTGAAAAATATAAGATTTTGAATAAAATTCAAAGTTTTCGCTCGAATTTAAAAAAATTATATCTTGCTCTAGATTTTACTAAAAAGTTTTGTGAATATCCATTAATATTTATGGCTTGTATCGTGAACAAATGAAATCTACGACAGATAGCACTCCAGAAATAATCAAAACGTGTGCAGGAGGTTTTAAAACATATATTGGCATCACAATCTCTGAATTTTAAAACTTTATAAAAACAATACTTTCTTAGTACTACGTATGGCAAAGTAATAAAAATAAAATGCTAGAAACGGTAAAAGATGGGAGTGATCAGGGAGAGACCCAACGTTTTGATTGCATATATATTTTCCAAATTAAAACAGATCTTACATATTATTAAGTAAAGCAAAATATGTGTCATCAAATAAAAATATTCTATGTTCATATATACTACTTTAAAGTTATTTTTTTTCTTTTGTTCTTCCTTTTGCAGCCATTACAAATAGTTTCATACACGGCGCATGTTTATTGTAGATAGTTTTTGCAATCAACACATGTAATTTAGCCAGCTTTGGACTTTAGCCAGCCTTAGGCAATTGTGTAATAATTTTTCCATCATTCAACACAATTGTTAGAATCTACATTCTTATTCTCAGGTGGCTCGTTAATCTCACTTTCATTTCTCAATTTAAGCTTTCTCAGGACGCTTTCATTACACATTAGGTGTAGTCTTATTTATTATAATTCGAGATGATTTTGTAGGTTTCTTCGGATGTTCAAAACTTAGCAGATTGTTTTTCTTTGTGGTTTAGAGGCAATTTCTGGTAAGGTGATAATTTTTGAAGGTATTTTGAAATAGAACTAACTGGCATCTTTGAAATGTTTAGTGGTGGTCTGTCCAAAATGTTTGGATGTACAGAATATACATTGGAAGACATTTGAAGTACTGTGTGCTGGTTGAAAATATTTTGAAGCACTAGGAGTTGGTTGAAAATCATTTGCAGTAGAACTTTACTAAATTTCGTGCGAACAGAAGTGCGTTCACAATTAGACTGTTGTTGTTGAAACCCAGACCGTCCGACCTACCAGAAAGGTGTAAGGTAACTGTTTTGGACGGTCGGGAAGTGCCACCCAATTTAGACCGGAACCCAGTGGGGGAGGCATCCACAGGGACCGTACCCTCCTTCCCCTACCACCAACCTCTTGGAAGGTCACAATTAGACTGTGGATTTACTTTTTCTTTAATGGCAACGGGATCTAAATTTTAAAAAGAGTGACAAGTAGTAACGGTAATATTAAAGAGGAAATCCCTGTTGCTTTGATTCCATTAACATCAGATTGAAGAATAGCTGCTTTAACCCTGGAATTTCCCATTAAATTACCAAATTTGTATTTTATTATCTTTACGTGAATTTTGTTGTCTTGCCAATATTGAACGATATGTTCGAAACACATCTCTAATAACCTATGTAGAGTAGGCTCTAATGGTTTTAATCATATGAAATCGTATAAAAACATAAAATATAAAATAAAAGACTACGTATGCTCAAAATGTATCAATTACATGCTTGTTTTGTACATTATATTTGACGATGAAAATAACATCAATCCCATTACCATTCTGAATATCTTAGTTTTTTTTCCCTACGCCGCCTTTAAAAATGCATCCAGCTACCAAATGAAAACGACAATTGAATTTATTTATCAAATGCCAGCTACATTGGCCGCTAGGCCATCAAAATTCTGGCTTGCCAGTATCTTTCAAATCTACAAGAAAAATTGGATAGTACAACGTACACGTCTAGATGATTTGCCGTCATTGGTTGTCCAGAATCACATAAAGTACATAATGGTGAATCGACAAGTCCAATACGGTGTAAATGAGGCTGTAGACAATCATGTCCCGTCGAAAGGAAGCAAACAGCAATGGCCCGCGGGAGGTCTGGTACAACAGAAGGATTCACAGAGAATATACTCCATGACTTTCCAGAACTTGCATGAGAGGCGAAGTCTTTGAAAAATTGTCGATAGAAGAGAGAGGTCAGAAGCTTTATTGAATGATAACTCCTGTTCATTGTAGGTTTTTGTGGGACCGCTGCCCCCTTTTTGGCAAGCTGATCTGCCATTTCATTCCCGTGAATTCCACAGTTAACGACAATTGAATTAAAAGTGGAAACTCAATGTTATTTCAAATAATTACGCATGTTATTTTGTGTAATTAAACTCATTTTAATGAATTTAACAAATGAAGAGAAAATTAATTTGAGTCTGTAGGAAAGTCATGTGCTGCCAACATCAGATTATTTTAACTATATTTGTAAAATGCATAATAAAAGAAAAACTTGTTTAAGAAAAGATAAATATCCACTTTATACATGATTTTCTTTGCAAACGTATGCTCAAAAACACACAACCCTTTTTTATCATATAATTTTTTCCAATCATGCCTTCAGTCAACAGTCGTCATTTGAAGGTATAGTACTAGAGAAAGAAGAAAACTGGATAAGCAGAAAAATCGTGCTGATAGCTCGTGGTTTTAATCTTTGGCTGATATTGCAATCTTTAAGCTCTCTCCATCATAATAAGAACTCAATGAAACATACTTACATATGAATATGCATACGTGAATGCTTGTATGCACAGATATTCATATATGCATTTGTCGATGTCGGATTTATTAAATTTGCTTATAAATGAAAGTCAATCGGAAAATATATGTCAAACAATTAACTTGCATCACTATTAACTTACATCAAATTTAATATAGTATATAACCTTAACTGAATGAAACCAAATTTCAAGAATCATGCTCATAGTAAACAATCACAGCGCCACTGGATTGTATCTGCTATTATCAATGTTCTGCGACAACGCTTTGTGATTAATTATGAAAATATGGAAATATATGTACAGCAAAATACACTCAGCTGCAATGGAATTTATTCACTCATACAAATTTGGGGTACATCCACAAAACTCGGCATGAAAATGTCATTTTAAGAGTTATACAAATGCGGTTCCGGACATAATCCCGACAGCCGAAATCCCGACAGCCGAAATCCCGACATGCTAAAATCCCGACAGGGTCGAAATCCCGACAGGCCAAAATCCCGACAAGGTCGAAATCCCGACAAGCCAAAATCCCGATACGGTCGAAATCCCGACAAGTCAAAATCCCGACAGCCAAAACCCGCTCTTGCACAGACATTAGCCCCGTTCACATGCACAATTTAAAGCCGGTATCATAGCCGCATTTCGACTGTCTCACCGTTCACATGTCCAAGCGGGGAAAATACCGGTTCGAAAGAGGGTTGAAAGGAGGTATGATTTCCTTCCTTCTTATTTGAGGGAACGAAGGGGGTAGATTGGGGATTTTTACCCACAATTCCATTCGCGCAACTGCAATTTCTTGAAAAACATGGCGGATACCGAGATACCTCGTGGACCTTGTTTACAAATTCTATCTGAAGATTGTACAATAATGATGAATTTATAGCTTGTTATATAGTTATTTTGCCTTCATTACACGGACTTATTTACGAATTAAAGGGATTGATCCTTATTATACATCAGAATTTAATGAACGGAGAATCCTACTGAAAAAGACTGATGCGGGTATGTACATTTTGTATATTTGAGCTAACTGGTATTCATGAATTAGAAATATTTGTTCCTCGATTTCAGGATAATTTTTATAGAAATGTTTGTTTCTTAATTACAAAACGTATACAATTAAGTGCTAGTTAAAAGTCGTAAGCCAGCTGATTTTCCTTTGAAGCAGCAACTTTAAAATATAATGTTCTGTTTCTTGGGCAAATTTTTTGGATTTATCTAAGTAGTTTTTAACAAATGATACAAAGATTTTCTTAGTTTTATATAAGGAGAATGTATATTAGATAAATCTATCTTAATACTAATTTATTTTATATTGTTAAAAAGGAGTATAATGTGTTTATATTTAAATGAATATATGTTGTTAATTATTGCAAATAAATTATACATTATATTTCAAGTTTGATTATTTTAGTTTTGTATTCTAAGCTTTTACATATCAATGCGAAATGTTCCATAACTTGAGATGATGTGATTATGATGCCAATATTATGATTAGTAGAGAATTGCGTTTTATAATTATGTATATCAATAACAAAGTAAAATGTTTCAGGCATTCAAAATAACTTTACATACATACATTTTGCAATAAACTGAACTGTGTAAATTAGCTTACAAAATGCTCCCCCCCCCTTAAAAAAATACTCCATGATTGCTAGTATCAGAAATATAAATTATTTTTATATATTTTAGATACTAACTACATATGAAGACGATTTTATTTTTGGATTACTTAGAGGACCACCTATTTTACATTTCAATGAAACATGTCCATCATAAGTATTTTTTATACTGCTATATTAAAAACATTATTTTTAATTGCGGTATTAGTGGTATATGAGATTTTTTGTATCTAAGCCATGCAGTAAGGTCTTATGTGTTTTTAATAAAAAATGAGTTATACCGATTTTGTAATAATTAAAATGTATTCGGTATAAATATGCATATTTTTTTCTCTATGCCAACTTCTTATATCGATTTGTCTTGAATAAAGTTTCTTAAAATGGTGTTACACTTTTTCCACTAATTCAAGTTTATACGTCATAATTTAGCTTAAAAACGAAGATTAAATGAGAAAAACTTTCTTTTTTGACTTTTAAGAATGAATTTTTTAAACAGTTTCATGGAATAAAACATTTATATATATATATATATATATTACAATAAGCATATATTTATAGTTTTAAAAATATATTAAATTTAATTTTGGCATATTATTTTTAATTTGATATTTAGTTTATAAAGATCCAAGTTTAATTTATATACATTATTTACATTTAATTTATATATATAAGATTATTTTGTTTCTCATTTCCGCACATTTGTCATATTAAATAGATAAAATAATAACATGGGATAATGAATTAAAAATAATACGCTTTTTAAAAAAGCAATTAAAAAAAGAAAAGAAAAAGATATATTGTTTACCAAAAATGAATGTCAAAAGCATTTAAGAAAAATTGGTCCTAGCCCTTTAAGCGGGAGTAATGGGGGTTGCACATGTGAACGGGTCTAGAATGGATTCCGGAAAATACCCCCTTTTTCACCCCAATGTTTCATGGCTGGAAAATACGGCCTTGCATGTGAACGGGGCTTAATACAACACTAAGGCGGTCATCGCAGTGACGTCACTAGGGTTAGAATTTGGTAATCAGCGCCCCTCCACGCACATCGCTGGATTCACGGCGGGCACACGCACATCTCTGTCTACCCCTATAGGTATAACTTGATCAAAATCATCGGCTTTTTTACATCTCTACATTTTACAAATTAATAGTTTTAATCACTAAATCATAACAATTATGCCATTACTGAAATAATTTTTGACAAATTGAAATGACAGTTAAAGATTAAAATGGTATAACAGGTCGGTATAAGATGTAGGAAATTCATTTTATTAAAAAATAAAATACCACGATACCACGAAGATATTCCATCACAGGTCGATTATTACGATCGTTCACAACAGTCATAATTATCTTCTCCCTGCTGTCATCATCTACCTTCCTACGTCTTGGTTGTTATTCTCCGCGAAGAATGCATTCAACTTGGTAATCCACCTGCTCCTGTTCTTTTTGAAATTCTTCTATGGTGTTATAAACACCAACATGGGTCCGTCCAACTGGGGTTTCCCATCTCCTGTGACAAGCCTCGACAACGTTTTGAGTGCACGGAGCTCCCAGTTGTATGGAATCAAACACGCACCAGAGTGTTGGTGGGAACAACGGCGGAACGTGAACGGCAATACCATTACGCAAACGACGCCTCATTCTTCCACGAATGTAATTGTCTTCGAACAACTGAACGACTTCTTGAGCATCGGGTGGCAAATAAGGAAGTAAAGTGTCAAATGCTGCTGGAATTTCGTCAGCTGGGACAAGGGCTAATGCAAATAAATGACGAAGCATTAAACTGAACGTTTCATCTGTGCCGTAGCGAAAAGCGAATCCACTTGCTTGAATTTTTCTCCATCCACATTGACACAGATGGAAAAAACAAGCTTTGTTGATAACGTTCGGGAACTCGGATTTCGAAGCATTTATAGCTGCCTTTTCTAGATCACTAATGATTCTGGGTTCAACATTATTCTCAGTTCAACATTATTTTCTTCATCAAAATCAATTAAATCTTGGAATAATCGTTTGTAATTTTCTTCAGATTTGCTCGTCATCAAAGCATATACTAGCGGTAGAATTCTGTAATTTTGAGATCCAACAAGTGCGTGAATTGTATACAACTGGTAAAATAATGTGGGCACCGTTTTGAAAGTGCCGTCCATAATCCAATAAGGTGCCTGTGATAAACGTTCAACATTTGCAGTTGTTGTAAAAATCAGAATTCTTTCATCTCCAAATACAGAATCTCTAACTAAAAATGACTCACCAGTTAAAGTGCTTCTTAATGTAGGTGGAATATCAATTTCATTCTTTTGCTTAGGTACTCGTTTCTTTTACTGGTCACTAGGGGAGGGGATGAAAGGGGTAGGCCATAACCACGCCCAAAATGCGAGAGGGTGAAGAGAGATCAACCCCATGCCAATCCCTCAATGCCAGCCATTGTCACTCAATGCCAGAATATATGGCCATTGTCGTAGCAAGCGGATGGAGACAAGAAGGAGCGTGAGTCCAGCGCATGTGCGTCGAGGGGGGTGCTGATTAGTAAATTCTAACCCTAGTGACGTCACTGCGATGACCGCCTTAGTGTTGTATTAGTCTGTGCAAGAGTGGGTTTCGGCTGTCGGGATTTTGGCTAGTCGGGATTTCGACCTTGTCGGGAATTTGACCCTATCGGGATTTTTGGCATGTCGGAATTTCGGCTGTCGGTATTCTGGCTTGTCGGGATTCTGGCTGTCGGGATTACGACCCAGACCCATACAAATGATTGATCAAAATGTCAGCGCCAACGATGTTATAGGACTCATGCAACACACATGAAAACGACGCACCGAGCAGCATTTAAAATGACCGGTATCACTCGCGGACAATTGGAACTGGATTTTATGCTTTGGTATTGCGAATTGTGTACAAAGATAATTTGAGACGAAATCGACGGCGCTATGAACAATTGTCTGATTTAGAGAAGTCGCATGATAGTCCTTAAGGACGCTGGTTTGTCCAGCTGATATATCAGTCCCAATTTTGGTCGGAACTAAATGGTAATTGCTCGGGGCTGTCAACAGTGGATCAGAAAAGGCGCATGTAATATTCGCAGAATCTCGGGACAGACAACAACTCGGGAGGATAGTGCAAACAGGAGAGGAGGCACATCCATACCAATGCCGTAGCTATCAGCCATTCAAAGGCATTTGTCATCGTCCATGCATCCTGAATAACGGGATACTGTTCGGAGATGACTGGAAGTCAAGAAGGTGGGAGGGATTAGGTATCGACGCCCATTAAGATATCAACAACTAGTCCATTAACATAGAGCAGTCTGGCTTGGTGCAAGCTCAATCAGCCTGGACTGTGCCTAATTGGAGGCATGTTGCCATTATAGACAATCCCTCTTTTCTTTAAGTGCTGATGACAGCCATGTGAAGGAGGACAGGCCAGCGTTCTGATCCTGGATTTCTTGTCGAGCGGCACACGGTCTACATAAGTGGTGTGACAGACTGGAATTTCGTGGGACAGCCGATCCTCTAGCTGTGATATAAGCTAATCTGACGGCTTGCTTGTACGTCGACGACATTCTGCAGTCAATTGTTCTGCTTATGCTGATAAAGCGTTCAGGTTCTATTTACCAACACGGTACCTGGTGTCGGTGCTTTGGCTCCTAGTTGCTAATGGGATTTTGGAAGCCAATTTCGGGATTAAAATTTCGAGTTACAGGATTTCGCTGATGACATCATAGCAATGGTGGGAGTCCCTCACTTCAGCCGCTTGGAAATGATTAGAACTAGTATTATCAACATCATTGAGGGCTGAGCTAACCTGTAAAGCCTAAATATTAACCTCGATAACTCTTGATTTACAATGATTCATATCAAAAAACGAATTACACATATCCCTATTTTCAAATTAGGAGGACGAAAGATTTAATATGTTAAAGCAATGAAGTACTTGGGGAACAATCTGACCGTTATCCCTCATCTACGAGAGATTAAAGATAAAGTTCTAAAGTTTCATCATGGACTCTCAAGAATCAGCAGAATTACATGGAGACTTGGAGTGAATGTTAGAGAGAATATTTATTTAGGAGCTACTAAAAAACTAATAAGTCATGAAGCTCCAGTTTAGTTCAAGGACCAAGTGCGTATGAGAACCCATCTCAACACCATTCAAAGAATAGCACTTATACTTGCAATTAAATGCTACAAGACAACCACCACTGAAGCAATTCAGGTCCTTTCGGTATGTGCACCAATTGATTTTTAGCTTAAAGCTGAGATAAAGGTTTGCAAATCAATTCATTGGAGAGAAGACTGTACACTTAATACAGTCATACTAGTAGAGAAAATTGAGGATTATACCAGGGATGCCACTGCTCCTTGGATTGATTAAAGAATCAAATGTGGTCGAATCAGTCAAAACAGGTCTGCGATTTCCCTATATACTGATGATTCGAAAATCCATGACAAAGTCGGATGTGCTTTTATATTGTATGATAGTAATATTATGGTTTATATTAAAAAAATCGATTGAGCGATGAATGTACTGTGTATAATGTTGAACTTTATACTATCTACTATGCTGTCTCACATGTTGTCAGAAACGATCTAGGTGAGGCACACATTTACAGTGATTCGATGTCTGCACTATAAGCTCTTAGTACTTATTATGCTTACCTTGATATGGTTATTAAAATTAGGAAAGCTGTCCATGAATATGCTGGACTAATATATTTCCATTGGATAAAGGCCCATGCTGATATAGCATGATAGGAATGAAGCAGTACATGATTTAGCCAAAGAATCAACTTTAGAAAATGAAATTTCGTTTTCATTTCCAATTAGCAAAACACAAATAAAAACTCTTATTAAGAAAGATATTTTAAAAAAGTGGCATGGAAGAAAGTGGAATCAGAGTTCTCATGGGAGGGTCAGGTTTGGGTTCAAGCCAAAGGTAATCACGAATTTTTGTTACGGGAACTTTTACCTTAACTATATGTTAACGGGTTATGGGGTAGGAAAAACATACCATCAGAGATTTTTCCACAAGGATGTGACGTGTTTCTGTGAAGAAGACGACGGGACAATGCACCATTGCATTTATAAATGCAATCTTTGGAACGATATTAGAGATACATGCTTCTCCCGTAACTATTTACAAGTGGATATACTTAACTTCCTAAAGCTGAACAGGGCAATTACAGCAATTTGCAGTATTGTGGTCAAACTGAAAGAACATGGACTTTCGTTATTATGCTTGTCATTTGCTCCGCTTACTTTTTTATAAATGTTTGTTAAATTGACATGCCTGTAAAACTTGCTGCTTGTACCCTGAGTACTTTTTTTATATTATTCTACTTTTACTGATATTTTATCGTTTTTATTTTATGGTTGTATCTGCTGAAGTGTTGATCTACATTTTACTATATCATTGACTCGACCGGTTATATAGTTTGTACTACGTTTTTTCATTATTGTCCATGTGCAGTTCCATTGAATATTGTATTATCTTATTGACTTGATGGTTGTTGAATGTTGGATCTGTGATATGATTGAATTTTCAGTAGGATTAGCTGTGTTTGAGACTCTGTCTCTTAGCTTGTTTTGTTTATACTGTTTTACCCAGCAAGAAGCTCAGTCTGGTGAGAGGATAAGCCTGGACGGTGGCGGTGATGTTGCCTGTTGACCTTTGTGTCGAGTTTTGGGTTCGGATTCGTTCCTCTCCCGACGACCTGCGAGGTCTGCGATTTCGTTGGGGTTGGTGGGAGGTTTTGTCTTGATGGCTCTTTTGGGCCTTGTCGGCGGCTTCACCGCGGTCACTTGGTTTTGCTATGTGCCGAGTGTGCGATTTTGTTATTGCGAACACTGATTGTCTAATCGTATACCTTCGGGTGGGATGGATGCTATAATGCTTATCAGCAAGACAACGCTCAATTACATACTGCAAGACTTTCTCAGCAAAGTCTTCGAGGATTTAATAGTCATGGCCTTCCAGATCCCTTGGCCATCAATTGCAGCCTTCTAGCAATACCATTGAATTAGCTGACCAATTGCAACATTTGTGGCAGAATTTTTCGCAGAGAGACATAAGCAACTTAATTGACCCTTTGCATGAAATACCGGCTTGTATAGCTGCCAGGGAAGGATTTACCACTTATTAAAATGCCATCTTCTTGATGCCGCCATTTCTTAATAAAACGATTTTTTTTTTGCTCCCAAGTTCTAATAATTTGCACATCTCCTCAAAGGATACACACGTGCCTAATTTCGAGGCTGTAGCCCAAATTCTTATGGGAGCATATATTTTTGCAACAGAGTGTATTACACACACCGACTATAGAACTAGAAACTAGGGAAAATGTATGCACATGTAGGTTACAATAGGATATATGCAAAGTACGTTGGTCTTGATAGGTATAAGTGATCGCAACACCAATATGAGGATGACTTTGGTGTGTATTCCGAAAGAAGTTTAGCAAAATGAGGAAAACGACATATTTGTCTCCATTAAAGAAAGTCTTATTGCGGGGTCCGTTTGGCAGGGACCACGATTGCAGAGCAGAATAATTCTGTAATCTCGAAAGGTGAGATATCCAAAGCGTATAGCTGTTGGAACAGAACCTTCAGGCGTTGTCAAAATGGGGAACTGCGGATCAAAAACAATTATATAAATCCGTGATCGTCGGCGTCTCAGACATGTTATACTGCAGAAAAGGGGATTTACTGTGCAACAATTGACGGACAGACTTCTATGAAGGCTCTACCAAATGATCTCGGCTAGAACAATGCACAGGGAATGCCCTGTGTGGAAACCCCCTTGCATCAGCAAAGAACCTGAAAATGCGTTTAGAGTGGTGTCGGGAATGGCGCCACTGGATATCCGATGATTGGAAGGTTACGTGGTTCCACAAATTACACTGCACCCTCTTTTGAACCGAGGCTAGGCAGATAGTGTGGCATGAGCGCCATGAAGCTATTAACCCATTTTTTCTTATTCGCACAGTTCAAGATTGTTGTGACTGGATCATGTTGTTGGACACATTCTTATGGTTTGGCACTGGTCCCTGGTATTTCTGGAAGGTCGAGCGTCATCTATGGAGTATTTGAACATTCTTGCCTTTCACGTCCTCTCTGCAATTTTGCCCATTACCCCACAGATGATGGTTCTTCATGGTCGATAAG
Organism: Amaurobius ferox; assembly: GCA_951213105.1. Classification (NCBI taxonomy): domain Eukaryota; kingdom Metazoa; phylum Arthropoda; class Arachnida; order Araneae; family Amaurobiidae; genus Amaurobius; species Amaurobius ferox. Next base: position 117,855,591 of record OX578143.1, on the reverse strand, counting down.
GCTGCCATCTACCCTGCAACAGTGGCACATGGAACTTGCCTCTGACTTCCACCACATACCCGGACCACCACAAAGTCCAGATTTAAACCCTATTGAGAAATCTTGGAACATGTTGGAAAGATACACCTGGCAGCAATCTCCTCTGCCATCGACTGTAGAGGAACTTACGATCTGTTTATCAAACGCCTCTTGACTTAAATTCACTCTCGCACCTTGTAGAATCCATACCTAACCGTATACCATAATCCGTACCTAACCTGTATGTAATTCGGGCTAAATGCGGTCTTATAAAATATTCAACCAATATAATTATCTCTAAAATTGCTTCAAATTCACTTGCCGGTGTGTCTATAATTAGAGTTGTTTACCTGATTTGTACAGTCAGCATAGACAGTGTAATTGACAATGACATTTTTCCAGTGCACCCAACGGTTATTCGATTCAGAGGAGTTCTGATAATGTAAAGTTGCATTGGTGTGATCGATCAAGAGAACACAATCTTAATGTTAACTGCTAAGCCAAGAAGATTTATGAAATACAAATTAAAATTCCTATTTAAAATTGTTTTTATATATTTTATATATTTTTAATGAAATTTTTTTCTTCATTGCCTAATTTATTGAAAATGTGTGGTCATTTAAATGAAGATTATAAACATAAAATTGCGCGGTTAGTATTATACATATTATTCTGTTTTGTACATTTTAACAAAAGCATATAAAATATTTAATTGTCTGTGGTATACATAAAAATGTTATAGAGTAAAGCACAAAAAATAAGTTTTTCTATAATCATATGTAAGTAAATAAATAGAAATACAATAGGACAGCAATTTTCTTTTTAGTTTCTTATTACTTTCTGTAATATTATTAATAATTAATCACATTCTGTAATATTATTAACTTATAAACAGCAATTTGGTACATATTCCATCTAGTAGGGTACTTGTACTTTAATTTTACATAAGAACTCAGTTACGGCGGACATGTTTTCTATGAAAAATTAAACAAATTCAAAATCCTGACAATTATGTTCGAATATAGAAAATTAGCATTATGTATAAAATATCTTCAACATTCAATTATTAGTAGCCAGAAGTATTAATTGTGTATATGCCACGCCCACATTCATCCACTCCCATATTTAGCATTCGAAGTTATTCATTGAAATTTTGTTTATTCCTAATACATATAAAAGAGAAAGGAACATTTTAAGGAGATGTATTCATTGCAAATAACTTTTTCCACAGGTGCTGAAATGAATAAGGAAAAATGCAGAATATAAAATAACTTTTTGGTGTAGATTTACTTTCGTCGCTTATTTTGCTGTTTCAAGTTTAAACTCTATTTTATGGATTGACCGACAGGTCATAAATAAATTTTGTAGATTGCAAACATTTAGACAGGCCAATTAATAAGGTCAAATCGGATAATATTATTTATTCAATTTCCCCCACGGAGTATGAAATTGAGAATAATTAAAAGTGAAATGTTTTTGGGAACTTTCCATATGTACCAATACTGTTTTAAAAATATATTTTATATAAAATATAGTTTCTTGGATATTTTAGCATCCTCTCTCGATCATTTATATATCCAGAAAGCTACGCCGGCTAAGGAAGTAGCTAACCGAAATGTTCAGAAAACGCAACTTTGGGTAATCTTCTCGAGGAAAGATTGGCTATCATGAATAGATAAGTATGTAAAGTTTTTTTTATATATATTGAGAAAGCTGCTAGTTGAAAGGCGTAGAAAAATAGCTACAGATTATTCTCTCTATTCTGGACAATATTGGCTGACTATGTGTTTTGGGGCATGAAAATGCCCTGTGTAGGTTAGCTTAAAATTCCGGCATAATGTTAAGTTATAATAACTGACCATTATTTCCATTTTGAAAATACCTTTAATTACTAGATATATTGTGCATATTATTATGTCTGTATATCTGCAGGGATATGTAGTCGCGTCCAGATCCCCAGGCTACCTTCTGGACAGTGAAATATTTGTGTAATTCGTGATCCTAGCAAGCTTTTAAATAAAATATTGAAAACAAATCTGATTATTTGAAATTTTTACAGCTTTAGGATGAAGTTATAATATAAATTAATATGAACATTAAGCGTAAATTTTAACAGAAGCGTGATAACAGATTTTTGATTGTAATTCATATTTGTAATTTTTCTTAAAATTTTTTAAAGCTTTAATATTTTATTTAATTTTCACTCTAATATATTTTTAAAATATGATTAAAAGTTTACCAGATGCAATGTTCGCAGCTAGTGTTTATTGCTTTAGATTTCACTCCACAAACAGGAATATCCTATTATCAATACGTCTGTTTTTTATCATAGTTAGCTTTTGTAAATACTGGAGGTCCTCAATTACTAAAGGACCTACTCTGTTTACTCAATCTACATTTTGCATAATTCTTGAAAATTATTTTATCCTAACCTAACAGCCTTTTTGGATCTGAGAACCCTGCTATATGCAGTCTTAGGATAGTTAATTCGCAATATTTAACGCACTTTTGCATTTCTTACAATGCATATATTTGTTAAGTATATTAAAATTTTCTGAAGAATACAATGTTTTACGCATTGTTGTCTGGATGTAAATATTAGCTTGTTTTATAAAAAATGCAACTCCGCTCAAAAATAATAAATAACTAGTTCACAATATGCAATGTGACGCAAATAAAATTAAGAAAGCCGACGATTCTTTCGAATAAGTATAGATTACTTTGCTCATTGCCAACAGACCTAGAACAAAATGTTAAATAATAGAACTAATGCTTAACAATTAGGGTGGAGCGAAATGCTTTTTTTTTGGAATTTTAAATCGGCCAAGATAAAAAAAAATTGCTCCATGGGACAAAACGAATGTGTGAAAAAAATTTATGTTCCTGAGCTCAAAATTTCATGCACCGCATGGAGGTAAAAATTCACTATTTCAGGCAAAAAAAATCCTTTTTTTGCCAGATTATGGAAATTTTTTTTTTATTCAATTTTAAAATCGTCCATGGTCAAGAAGGTTAGCTCAATAGATCAAATAAACATGTGTAAAATTTCAAGTCCCTCTGAAGTTACATCTTAATGCGCCGCACGTATGTTAAGTGTTGAAGGCCCAGACCACACGACCAACCCAGGGGGTTTGTGGTAACCAGTTGTGTGGCCGACGTATGTTAAGTGTGACGATTTTAGCCAAAATACGTCAATTTTCTGACGTATCTTGTAAAGTCATAAAGGCAGAAGAGGGCGTCTAAAATTTTTAGTGAATGTATCGTTTTATACATGTTATTCTACGTTATTATGTTACTATGTTTTTATACGTGTTGTTATGTTATTTTTTTACTCCCTAAACTACATTTTGGAACTAACAGGAAGGCATTTTGCTTGTAATAACATATACTTTTCTCGTGACATAAGATGTACTGCAGTTGCTGGTCACAAAATAAAATACTGGAAAAGATATGAAAAACACTGAATGGAAAAAAAATATGCATAAATTCCCACATAAATGTTAAAGAAAATTAAGCGGAAAATTCTGATTTCGTATTGAAAGTATTCATAAGTTTTCTTGACTGAATTTTCGCTAGGATAGAGTCATGTCGTTGCTCAGCTCCACATCCTTTTCTTGCTGCATCTGCTATAATTTGAACGCATCTCTCTGCTGACTGAGAATGGCAAGGGAATTTCGGAATATTTCTTTCCAGCTTTCATTCCTTTTCTGATATTGCAGATAATAATTCAGCATCTGGAATGCTTTTAGTAATAGGTCATTCATATTTTTCGGATATTTGCCAGTCGAGTTCAGAGTGATCATTTGCACTGAAAGCAATTTCCGGAACACTAAAATTTCTCACTGCTTTTAAAACATTCGTCGATTTTCTTGCTACCATAATTCTTCTGACAGCTAGTTGCCTTACGTGTTCTCTGCCATCTACAAGCATTGGCAGGAGAATATTTTCTTGCTGCTAGAAAAAACCATTTCTTGGTATTACTGGATCTATAACATCATTTAAGTCCTCTTTCCAGTATCTGGAAAGATGGATCATATTCCAAATGTGTCGCGAACCCTCCAAGCAGAGTGTTTTTCTCTTTACGCTAAACCACATAGGTGCATAAACTTTCTTTATGAATGTTGCAAGTGTAACGAGATTGATTTTCAGTTCCTATATAATCTTAAAATTCTACAAGCTGTTGTAAGCCATCCAGAGTGTGCAACTGGTCCTGGTTTCATTGGATGCAAGATCATCAGGGAAGACACCGGTGGAATATTTGGCATACATCATGCAAATACTTTTGATCGGAAATTAACTTCAAATCTGTTACTTCGAAAGAAAAATATTCTCCTCTAATTGCAGAATATGTTTTCACAGCTAGATTTTCACAATTTTGGATTGCTTTTTCGATAAGCTCAGAAACTGTATTGGGACCTTCAGTTTCTCCATCGAGCTTTTTAAAATACGTCACAAAGCAATTTATTTGTGTGTAACAGACAAATGCACCATTGCAATGTACGATTTAATGCCACTTCCAATAGACGTATATTTGTTCGTTTCACGCCAGTATTTACGATTATCCCATCACAGCCTACAGCGATCAAATTTTCAAGATAAATTTTTTGATTTTTAAAGTAAGTCAGCATTGAGCCACAAATAACTTTGGCTTCACCAGATGAAACTGTAATGTGCCCAATCTAGTCATAGTTTGGTTCTTGTACCAGGGTGTAATGTTCCTCTTGGACTAGTCGTCAATGATACTTCGATGCCTTTTTTACTTGAAGTATATAACACTACGTGAGGTCTTGCAAAACAGAAAATTAAAAAAAAAAGCTCCTAAGGATTACAGAGTTTCTGGAATCTAGGTAAAAAGAGTCACATGCCGCAAATATATGGATCAATAATTGTTTCTTATAGTCTAATAACACATATAAAGTGCATTTCATAAATGCGCATTTTTAAATAAAAATGTTTTTTTTTAGCTGAAATAGTTACTTTTGACCTCTGTGCGTCGCATGAAGATGTGACTTTAGGGACTTGAAATTTTACACATATTTGTTTCATTCCATGGGATAACTTTTTTGACCCTGGTCGATTTCGAAATCGAAAAAAAAATTGTTTTTTCGGGTCTGAACAGAAAGATGAATTTTTGGCCTGAAACAATGCATTTTGACCTCCATGCGGTGAATGAAATTTTGCAGCATCATAAGTTTTTTCACACTTTCGTTTTGTCCCATGGGACAACTTCTTTTACCCTGGTCGATTTCGAATTAAAAATTGTTTTTTTACCCTATATTTTTCACTCCACCTTATTAACCATGCCATGCTAGTGAATGCATAAACAACAAAAGATAATATTTATACATTCGTTAGCAATGGTTAGGTTAATCTGGCATGAAGGGAAAAATTAAAGCAATATGAACGCGAAATGTGGTATGGAAAATAATGAAATAGAAAGAAAGCATAAAAAAATTTAGTTCAGACAATAACTTTACGAAATGTGATTTTATAAATAAAGTAATAACCAGATTGACTAAATTTTTACTGATATGAAATATTTCAAAGATATCCAAAGCAATTGTATATTTTACCACTAGGTGACGTTATCACACTTGGTTCTGAAGTATAGTTATTCACAATCACGGCACATGTAAGCCCTCTTATATCTTTCAGATGTATACTAGTTCGTACTAAAGAAATATATCCGAGTATTTCTTAACGATCGTCTGCTTTTCAAATTTTATTTACTCTGCATTTTACTTTGAGTTCTAATAGTTTGTAATGATGATAACTGGAATCCTGGGTGTGAATTCTGGATACCAGAATCAGTATTAATTTCTGGATAACTAACACATTTATTAACAAGCACAGCGTAAACAGAAACATTATACAGTAAAATAGCATTTGAATGCTCCACTAATTTCACAAAGCAATCGATAATATTCTCGAAACAATGAAGTATCTTATTTCACCAAACAGTAGCTACTATTCTTAAAACATTGACGTACGTCACAGTTTGATGTATCTCGTATATGGTCAACTGTTCGCCAACTGAGTGATAACTCCTTTATATATTAGGGTGGGCCGAAAAACTTTTTTCTATTTTTTCGGAAACGGCTAGTTGAAAAAAGTTGTTACATTTATAGATAAGAAAAACCGTAAAAAAAAATTTGTGGAAAAAAAATATCTTCCGATCGCGCATTCACTTTGAAATATTGAAAAAAAATAAGAAAATGAAGTTTTCTTTACCAATTTTTTAAAACCCTGAACGTTTGAAATTTGAAAAGCGCTAGTTTAGGTTGTGTATGGTAAAGCTACAAGTACGTGAAAAAAAATTAAAACTCTTGATTATTGAATATTAACTGATCGCGCATTGCCTTAAAAACTAGCGTAAAAGCCGTATTTTGAAGGATTGCAATAAATCGATTGACTGTGGGAGACACCTCGTCGCCACTCCAGACGCCATCCACCCTCACCCCCCTTCGCTTTTCTTTTCATTTGACCTTTCCGTGATTGGAAAGTGAATAACACGTGACACGCGTCTCTCTTTCAACCTATTCTCTCCAGCCCACATTGGATTTGTCATTCAGTGTTGCTAACGTGCTTGTGGTAAGTTTCGTTTTCTTTGTGTGATTTTGTTTATTTCCCTACTGACGAGTGATTGTTATAGTTAGAATGACAACATCTAAGAACTTATTTACCAGGAAGGATTTTTATTGTCCGATATTCGGCAATCCATCAGATTTATCTCCAAATAAACTCCTTACTTACGAAGAGGTTATGAAATGCTACTCCCAAGTAAAGTATGATTTGTCATTACAAATTAATAACAAAAAAGTTGCTTTTTCCGATGTAGCACCAATAGTTGCTAAGAAAATTATATTTTTGTATGAAAAAGCTACAATTCCACCTCTTTCTGAAAGAAGGGTTGTTGCTATGATAAAAGCATACCATGACCTGTATTACAAAAAAAGGAAATCGTATGTACGTGATCAAACAAAAGAATCTTTCAAACAAAAATTGGAATCATTCAAACGTTCTTCCACGTTTCTTTTTGATGTAGCCGCATGTAAATGCCCTATTTTTGGAATGCACTTGTAAGAAAAACACGGATATGTGTGTTTGTCCAATAAGTATAAAGTGTAAGTACGAAAAAGCTAAAAAGATACCAGTTCTTGAACTGAGATTCATATATCTTCAAAGAAAGTACAATTTGGGCAAAATAGGGTTTGTAGACGTACTGAAAACACAAAAATTGGAGAAAAGGCAACGCAGAAATACCTTGTTGGCTGATTACTATAAAATAAACCAAGATTCAAGTACTTCGTGCGAAAGTGGGTATAAATGTAAAGAAACCACTGAGCCTAAGCAACCCGAAAATGAACAGGAAGAAGGAAACAATGAGAGTGACGCTGAAAGAGATGAGCTTTTCGAACCAGATGAGAGAAAACTGAAAACATCTAAGCCCTGGCAAATAAGGATAAAGCTTAAAGCAACTGCTCTGGCAAGTGATCGGTATGGGGTGTCTGCCCGCGCTACAGCCGTGATTACGTCTAGTGCGCTCCAAGACTTCGGCATCATAAACGAGGAAGACTTGTCTCATGTTGTCGACAAGAACAAGGTGAGAAGAGAAAAAATTAGTAACAGACATCATTTGCAGTCCAAAGCTATTAATGAACCTTTACGTGGTCTTTACTTTGATGGCAGGAAGGATGAGACTATGGTGATTGAAATGGTTGGTTCTAAATTTTATCCTCGGACTCAAAAAGAAGAACATTATTCCTTGGTTCAAGAACCAGGCTCAAAATACCTTTGCCATGTTTCACCCACTAATGGGCCTTCTAAAGACATTGCTGTGGCAATTGTTACACATTTGGCTAAACTGAATATTTCTCTGGAGGAACTCGAATTAATTGGAAGTGACGGAACGGGCATTAACACTGGCTGGAAAAATGGTGTCATTCGTCAAATCGAGCTAAAAGTTGGTAGACCACTGCAATGGTGTATTTGCCTCCTACATTTTAACGAGCTACCATTTAGACATCTTTTCCATCACTTGGACGGAGCTACAGCAGGACCATCATCCTTTAGTGGTGAAGTAGGTTAAAAAATGAAAGCTTGCGAAAAACATCCTGTGGTAGATTTTTTACCTATTGACTGCACTATTACCAATGTCGACAAGAAACAGCTGAGCAAAGATCAGCTGTATCTCCTAGATATTTCTGCAGCAATCAAATTTAGTCAATGCCCAGCGGATTTAGCAGCTCGAGAACCCGGTCCATTATCACATTCACGATGGGTAACAACAGCAAATAGAGTTCTCAGACTATATGTCAGTGAAGAAACCCCCCTCAGATGAACTGAAGCAGGTGGTGTACTTCATTTTGCACTGTTACATGCCACTGTGGTTTCGGATCAAAGTAAGTGGTTATTTTTCTGAAGGTCCTAAGATTGTGTTTAAGGCAATCAGATTAACACGATACCTTCCTGAACATTTGCGAAAAATAATCGATCCAGTAATAGAACGAAACTCATATTTTGCACACTCCGAAAATTTAATTTTGGCTATGGTTATGGACGAAAGACAGCATGTGAAAGAACTGGGATTACTTCGAATTCTCAAAGCTAAGGAAAATTTCAAGGGGAAAAAATTAGAGATTTTAGAGTGCCAAAACTTGACTTCAACGCGATCGATTACGTTGACATGATTCAGTGGAATGTTTGTAACGTCACTCCTCCACCTTTGCTAAGGAATATACCGGACGAAGAAATAGAAGAAATGATCAAAACTGGCAGACCATTGATTTCAGACTTCAATAGATTTCCATGTCACACCCAAGCTGTGAAGCGTTGCGTCAAACTTGTCACCGAGCCTAGCCAAAGTGTGTGCGGTACTGAAGCTAGAGATGGCTACATAAGAAGCACCCTGTTGTCAAGGTCAGTTATGCCGGAATTTTCTTCAAAAGCTGCCTTCAATGTGTCTGAGTTCATCAATCAATAATGTGGCGTATAAGGAGCGACGAAAGTAAAAAGTGCAGTAAAAACAGCATTTGCAGCAATCTTATGAAAATACGTTTTTTTTTAAAAGTGGTACTTTTGAATGTTTTGTATGTACAGTAAATATTTTAAACACATATATATATATAAATGTTTCTCTGTCTTTTAACACCCTTTTACGATACATTTCGAACTATTGCATTAGAAATGCATTATATCAGAGTTGTTCAAAAAACTGCTGAAAAAAATTATTTTCTTATTTTTTTTCAATATTTCAAAGTGAATGCGCGATCCGAAGATATTTTTTTTACAAATTTTTTTTACGGTTTTTCTTATCTGTAAGTGTAACAACTTTTCTCAATTAGCTGCTTCCGAAAAAATAAAAAAAAGTTTTTTCGGCCCACCCTATTATATATTCTCTGTAGAAACTTCTAGAAGTATCTCTCATCTCGTAGAATATTAGTTATTTCAAGGTGGTTTTCAAACCTTCCAAAAAGTCGCATATTATCACCAAATTGCCGATAAATCGCCCAATCTGGCAACCTCTCCGAACTGCAGCACATGGCAACCCCAGATTTACGTCATATTAAATCTTGCCTGCACGGGTGGTTTTCAAAAGAGACTCCGATGGGGGCATTTTACATGTTCGTAACTTTAATTTATGTTGTTTTATTTAACTACTTAAAACATAAATTTAAGAGATTATTTAAGAAAAATCATGCTCTGCCTCTAAATCTTTATTATGTAAATATTTTAAATAAAACTGTTAACAAATATCGTTTATACATTCGCGATACGCTTTAATGAACTAGCATGCGGATTCAATCAAACCGAATAGCTTCAAATATTGCACACGCTCTCCAAAAATGTATAGCATAAATATCAAAGCTTTTAGTCAATGTCATAGGTTCAAATTCCTTAAGTCCCCAAACACATCCAATTATAAGGAATTGCGTAGGAATGTGACAGCAATTTTCCCTAAAATGCCTGCATATCGTTTGAATAATCAAACCATCTTCCTGACTTACGCATTAATTTAACTATTCAGATTAATGGTTTGTGTGCAGCAAGGGAACGCGTTTTATGAAAAATGCTTTTAGTAGTAATTTGCATTTTTGAAATGTTTCTAAAAATTGTATAACGGGAAAAAATACATCGACTTTGTATAATATCGTAAATATTTCGAATTTATTCATAAATTCTGAAGAATTAATAACATATTTGATTTATAAATATGAAATTCTTTAAAATAAGAAAACGTTGGACCATAAACTGGAAAATATTCCATAAGTTCAAGGCGTATATTAAGTGAATGCTTTTAAGTTGATTGCCAGACAGAAATGTTTTACAACTTAAGTGAATTTCTTAAAAACTGTTTGCTTTCTTTTCATACTAAAAATGATATATGCACATAAAAAACTATTTTCAATAAATTGAATTATTTTAGGGTAGAATTCTGATTGAGTTAATGATCATGATGTGAAACGTAGAGAAACCAAGTCTCTGAATTATAGGTCAGCAATATGATATATCGTCACGAATAATTATTGAAGGGTATTTATATAACTACAATTTTATTTTCAATATAAAATGTGTTTTTGTAATAATATTAATAATTGTTTCAAGAATTTGACAGATTAGTACAGTATTTCAGATACATTGCTACTACTAGGAGGTGGCATAATATAGGAGGTATCATTATAAAGACGGAAGCATCCATACTAAAATCTGTCGAACCGCAAGTCACAACTCAAATTCGAGGGTATCCTTGTAAACAGCATGAGAAACTGTATGGGCTAAATATATCTGATTCCAAGAAATTTAATCGAGGCGATTTTAAAGCCGCTTTGAATTTCTTCGTCCTATTAGCACTAATGAAAAATAATTATTTTTTGATGTCTTCAAAATAATGGATCCAAATACTGTTTAAAACGGCCGGCACAGGATGGGGCTTGCATATATATATATATATATATATATATATATATATATATATATATATATATATAGCCATTATGCTTGACTTAATTAAATTAAGAGCCAGAAAATTTCAAATTAGATTAAAACCCAGAATACAGAGTAAGCAAAGTATGGAATATTTTATAACCACTCCGAAATAAGAAATTTGATGGAATTCCCTTTAAATCGATACTCTACAGTATTAAAACTTTCTTACCTGTTCAGGACCTTAAGGTAAAAATGACTTACCGCTTTGTACGCACAAACGGTAGAAGATTCTTCAACTACAACAATATATGTAAAAAATTGGATACTAAAACAACAGAATGCAAATGCAATGATAGCAAACTTAAAGATCCTTATCACAATCACATCATTACAGGTGATCTGAATATTATCTCAGATAACACTCTCAAAAATATTTTCAAACTCGGAACTAAATACAGATCACAAGAATATAACCAAGTAGTCGAAAATTTCAATCAAGATCTAGAAGAATTCATTTATAAAATAGCAGTAAAACACAGTTTACCTATCCAAGCCTTTCAAGAATGGAAATATAATTTTTTAAAAGAAATTCAGTTTCATTACATCAGACAAGATAACAGAATTAGGAATCTTTCAATACCTGCAGCTATACAAACTATAAAAGAAAATTTTGTTATAACTTATACAGACAAGATGGTATCACATTTTGCATTTACATGCAAAAAGTTTTACATAGATACACTTCTCCACTGCTATCTAGACAGTACTATGTACACCCCATTACACAATAATGGAAATGTTCTATCCAAAAGGATTAAAGCTATGTACAAACGAATCGGTAATGAAATAAAAAATGTTAAATTTCCATATTTAATCCTCATTCCAAAGATGCATAAAGAGCCTGTAAAATTCCGTACAGTTACCGTAGGCTGTGGATCATATCTTACAATAGCTAATAAACGACTAATGAACATCCTCAAGTTTGTGATGGAAAATATCAAAAAACAGAATCATGTCATGATCAAAAATGGAATAGAAGTTATCGATCGATTAAAACATTGTAATAAAGATATATGTTTTAAAAGCTTTGATTTCCGCGACCTATTTAACAACATTGATTTATCTAATTTATACTCAATCTTGAAAAAATTATATGAAGAATTAATTTGAAGGATTTTATTACTTATCGAAGATACCTTGACCTTATTGAACTAGTATTAAAAGAAAATATTCTATATAACGGAAAAAATTATTACCGACAAATAAAGGGAATTCCAATGGGAGGAGCCTGGTCATCAATCTTGGCTGATATTTACCTCTCAACATATGAAAAAGGTACCCATATTTTGTCTAAGATACCATATTTCCGGTTTGTTGACGATGTGCTATTGGGGTGTTATGAAGCCACCACCAATTTCGATTTCACTTTTTACCCACCGGAATTGGAATTAATAGAAAATTGTAAAGAAGAAAATGAAGCGGTAAATTTTCTGGACATCTCAATAAAAAAACATGGATTATATGGTCATTATACAACGTTATATGACAAAAGAGAATTATATAAAATTAAGATCAATCATCTCATCGATTGGAGAACAAATCTTACCAAAAATATTTTCAGAAATATCATACTCGGACACTTCAAGAGAAATCAAATTTACAACACGTTTAAAAAAGATTGCAATAATAGCAATATAAAAATCATAAAAGAGGCATTATATAAACATTATCCTTTATATTTCTTAAAGGATTGTTATAGATCGATTTTCAAGGATCAGGTAGATTTTGACAGTTTACTTCTTCAATCTGCAAGTAAATAAAGTTTATGCGTACCTGCTAAGATTGCACGCATGCGTAAGATGAACATATATAAGATAGCGAGATGGGCAGGATTCACTTTTGGTCCAGTTTCCTTCTGTTTGGTTGGTCTTGTTCTTCCGTATTCGGGTGCCTTCGTATTAGCACGCAATGGGGACCAACCTTTGCTTTGTATTGGTACCGTGAGCGTTTGCTTAGGCTGGAAAAGCAGCTTTAAACGGGAGGGGGAGTCGCAATCCTCCCCAACCATTAAATGCAAAGCATTTGGTTATCCCAAGTTCATTTAATTCTTCTTTTTCTTGGATTACATTCTGCTTCGGAGTATAGAGCGGCTTGGCGCCTTTTCCTGAGTAGTGCCTTTGATTTTTGTGGATATGCATAGGAATTCTATTTGAATTTGTTTACTGGCTTTTATATGATATATATATATATATATATATATATATATATATATATATATATATATATATATATATAAATATATATATATATATATATATATATATATAAAAATATATATATATATATATATATATATATATATATATATATATATATATATATATATATATATATATATAGCGTGACGGGCTTGCACATATATATAGACCCCAATAAACGTGACGGAAAACATCATAAAAAATTTTTTCGTATCTATGATAAACGCAACGATTTTCAATTTGAAATTAATTATCTTGTTCTTTGGACATCTAATCTCAATAAACGAGTGTTTCGAAATGTCATTAGAAATTATGTGATCAGAAGTAGAAGATTGAACACAAAGACAGAAGATCAATAGTTGTGTTTGAAAATATATTTTGGGGAAGCCCGTAGGGTTGGATATGCCAGGGGATTCCTTTATGGTATCGCATCGGATTTTTACAATATCGATATACAAGAGTGCAAAATAAGAATAACAGATTTTTAGTTGAATCTGTGGCAACGGTATACAGTATATAATCGGAGATTCCTCAGTTCTCGGGGTTATTCTGGTGATTAAGTGAATGGGGTAGAGCGTTTGTTGAGTTTGATGAATTTATTGGTGGTGTTGGCGAGAGGTGGATTCGATTGGTTTCACATAAGGTATTTCTTTTGGATTTTGTTTAATTTCAGTGTCTATATTTTCGGCAATTCCTTTAGTCGCAAGGACTTTCTATGAACGGTGCCAGTTTTCCGGGAGTGTTTGCCGCGGCACTCAAAGCATGTTTTTAACCGGGGAGTGGGGGTCACAACCCCCCCACAACCACTTTTTGGTACTGTTCAGTCTTTCATTGTATTATATATATATATATATATATATATATATATATATATATATATATATATATATAAGAAGGTTGATTCTAAACGATGGGTCAAAACTTTCAGGAGTGATAGAACACACCTAAACAAGCACTTTTCGTCATACAATGTCTGGTTGTAACGCACGAGGTTAAGCGCTAGAGGGCGCTGTCCGGTAAACGCATTAAGTGCATGTTGTCGCACTGGTCGTCAGTTTTACTCTGTATTACAGAAGGGATGGATTGTTTCACGAATCAGAGGAAGGCTGACATACATTTTATGTAAAGAGCTGCGGATGGGAATGCGAGAAAATTCCAAATCCGTATGTGGTTCCAACACGATGGAGCGCCACCCCATTTCAGCGTGGCTGTGCGAAACGTCTTGGATACGGCATTCACAGGATGATGGATTGGTCAGAGTGGTCCCATCATTTTGTCGACAGGATTGCTCCATCTCTCATGTCTGGCCTTCTTACTATGGGTCCATATGAAAAGCCTCATCTGCGATAGTCTCGTCGATTCAGGTGAGAACCTTATCCGGTGAGGACCTTGCAGGATTTCTGTTGTACTGACGCTGTACAAGAAATGTCTGGTGTTTTCGCCAATGTATGATGACCGCTACATACAGGTGTGAGACCTGCATTCATGTTAGCATTCGGTGTTTTGAACAGATTCTGTAAGTAATTCATTACAATTTGTTTTGTAATTTCTTCGATTTCTTGTTTTGAACAGTTTCTGTAAGTTGTTTGTTATAATGTGTTCTGTATTTTTTTTTACTTTCTTAATAGCGAATTTACGTGCTAACTCCTACTGCTTAACCGCTTGAGTTACGACCATGCATTGTATGATGAAAAGTGCTTGTTTAAACGTGTTCTATCACACCTTAACGTTTTGACTCATCGTTTTGAATGACCATATATATATATATATATGTATATATTGCATATACAACAGAAATAAGGGATTTCCACAGGGAGGAATCTGATCAACAACTCTGGCCAACCTTTATCTACATTTTTACGAAATTCAGTGCCCTTTCAACAGTCATATTATGTACAGATTCACTGATAATCTGATTATTATTAAAATTACTAATGATGCCACAATGTTAAACTTTTAATTTTATCTTCATAATCTACAACTAATTGAAAATATGTATTCATCACACGGGATCAATTATCTAGACGTTAGTTTAAAAATTTAAAATGAAGATAAATTAAAAAGTAAAATATATAACAAAACTGAATCATATAATTTTAAAGTAAACAAACTTCAACATTATTCATCCCATCTTCCAAAATCAGTATTTAAAAATATTATTAATAATCAGTTATTAAGAATAAAAACTTAAGTGCACCATGTTACTGCAAAGAACATATTATTAAATTAATAAACACCCCCATCCAAAATAAAAACTCGCCAAATGTTATTTTTTCTTTTATTAAAGTACAATTTAAATTTAAATCCAAAACCATGCTCCAATTACAGCAACATATTGACAGGTCAATATCAATCACTAATTGAACAATCCAACAATTTTAAACAAATTGTTACCAAAGTGGCCACTAAGAATTCAAAAATATTTACAAGTATAAATTCTATATCAGAATAGTTATCAATTATTTGATTAATAATAAATAAATACATAATAAATAAATAATAAAATTTTATAATATCCATGTTTAATTTCCAATAGTTACACAGTATATAACCTTTAATGTAAACTGTTTTTAGTTGGCCTAAGCTAAGCCTGTCTCAATTACATTCCAATGTATCCAGAACATGTGGGAACTCAATTTATGTTATTTTATTCTTATTCTTTTTCATATTTTACACATTACATCGCATTCTCATAATATTAAAATTACAAGGCATCAAGCTGGTATATTTGATTATGTGGTTTCGATTATTTTTACATTTATATCTGATCCATTTTGTACATTCATCTACGTCGGGCTATGTGCATAATTTCTGTAATACAATTTACAGTTATGCACACGGAAACGTAAAAGTTCAAAATTACCGCAATTTTTTCTGTTTGAAACTTTTCATCTTATGCACTATTCATGCATTTGCACCATATATATGTTTATGCAGGGAATAAGGAGATTAGTACGTTAAGTACCTGTATTACATATATGATTTATATCACTAAAAATAAATTTTAATCTTAGGGTGTAGTTAAGGGACTATATTCACCAATCTTTCACCTCATGTAATTCTTTTTTCAATTGCTTACTTATATACAGAACAGGGAAAGATGGGTATTTCATACCTATTAAGTACCCTGTTTTATTTATAATGTTTTATGTATAATTTTCTCAAGATTGTCGTAGAATCAATTTTGATTTCAAATTTTCACTTCAAACCATTTTATTTTCATATTTGCTCTACAGACCATTTACAATAAATGATTAATTCCTGTAATTTATTATACAAGTAAATTAAAATTCTTAATATATATAGAAATAAATAAATTGTATATATGTGTGTATAATCTTTATCTTTCGATAAAATGCTACATACTCATGTAAAAGATTACTTGAGTGCACTATAGAGCTTGTGACTGTATTTTATTTTCATTTATACCAACATACATACGCAACAGCAACTGGCTAGCTTGCCAATTCAAAAGCCACTTTAGGACTCGCCAACGCAACGTTCCAGCAGCCATTTAACCTGGCTAGCTCTTAAAAAACGCTGGAGCCAACCAAGTTTACTAAATTATTGCCACATTAAGAAATTCATGCAGGTAGACAGATGACATCCAATATGCATTTTATTGAAATGTGATGGAATGCGAGTTTTATGCTGAGCTTTCAACTTTTAAAATTGATTGATTTGAACAGAAATTATCGCCGTCGTACTGCAAAACTTTAGTTTTTAATACTTACTAGCACTAAAAACATGGACTACAATCCTTCGGGAAGGTATTTACCGTATATCTATCATACATCCGAGTGTGAAGTAAGAGTGAAATTTCCCCAAATGCATGGAAAGTTTTTCGAAAATTCCAAAAAAAATATAGTTATACTAGTAGCTTTTCAAGAGTTGGTTAGCTTTTTAAGACCAAGAAAACAAACAATCTATATAAAAATTTATAAATTGCGATATTTTATACAGTTTTATTTTATTTAATAATGTATACCGCTTAGCAACGGTAATAACTATCTTATTAAAAATAATCTAAGTTGTCCATGTTCGAAACTATACTAGTGCAACGTACAAGACTTCTTAGTCACCGGAAGGCTGCTGGTGGATTTGAAAATACCCTATTTTTTCTCATTATTTCAACCCCAGGGGAACAAGTCAAAAATCGACAGGTTCTGTACCATAGTCGATACAATAAGTGTGCAACGATTCATACTTCCAACTCACCGAAGAATTTGCCTGATTTAAGCATGGTCCTACACGGTCTAAGCACCAACATTTATGGGGCACCAGAAGAACTAGGAATGTATTGATAGTTTTTGGGAATTGCCTTACGCACTATCACAATGATCGTTGACAGGGACACCATATAACCAACAGGCTCTGGACATAACCAACTAAAAGTCGTGCCCTGACCAGACATGTTTCTAGAGGGCCGAGAAAAATTAAAACCCTCAATCACTCAGCTTTCCATTTGTTGGGGAGGGCGGTAAGTAAAAATAATCACTCCTTTTGGTGCTCTACAGTTATCGATATTATGGGTGTGCAAGGATTCTATTTTCTACGTCATATATGGAATTCTGGAATGACCGGATAGCCAAAATGCGACATTATATAGATATTTTACAATATTAACCACATATTTGTTTTCAAATCTCGATAAATAAATAATAAAGGATTATAAATACATTATGCATTTGAAATTTTGAGTAATTTTATGGTTACAAAAAATACCATAAACCTTACAAACTTATTCCGGTCGTCATAGATTTAATACATCATAGAAAAATTCGTGTTAATCTGTACGAATTCCAGGATGCAGCGACACTTGCATTTAGCAAAAAATTCACAATTCATATCTCTTTGTCGTGCGTTTTTCGTAGCACTGGAGCATTATTTATCATCGAAGTGACAGTTTTATGGTCGAGAGAAGGCGAAATGTTTATGGACATTAAATTCTTTACACGGCTAACATTTGTAAGAGAGAAATTCAGTCACGATAGGAATGTTTAAGCGTTTTTTGGAGGACATGCATTTTGTCGTCATAAATGATATGGCGAGATTTTTTAAACATAGATATACGAGGTTCAAGTCCTTGAACACCCCAATAATTTTAAATTTTGGCCAATGATTGATTGTACACGTGAAATATATATATAGCAAGGGTTGCACTGAATTTTTTTACCACCTTCACCCACCTATTCGCCAAATGAACTTCCTTTCTCCAAATATATTTTTATTTGCCAAATTTTATTTTGACATTCCATTTGAAAATGTGCTTTAAATTATCAAATTCCAAAGATCATTGTTTTTAAAAATATAGATTGTATAGTAGTACACTGTACGATTAGTATACCACTATTTTTGATTTTGACATTGGTATAATTTATTATCGCCAACATTTTTGCCAAATCTTTCTTTTTTCAATCGCTAAATTGAGTTTTCTTTTGCAAAATACGACAATGGCGATCGGCAGTGTGACCCCTGTATAGTAAAGTGACAGTGTCCATTCGCAAAACATGACTGCAGCACTCCTAATAATTTAAAATGTTTAGGAAAACGAAGTCGGATAGAAAGCGATAGACACGAAAACAGCTATATACGAAGTTATAACATTGTTTAATGAGTAGGAATCAGCAAAAAAAACTGTTACAGAAGGCATTTATTAGATCATCATCATCATCATCACTTATCATACCCAGTGGCACTTAAGGCCTTCAGTTTGCATCGCCACCCTGGTAGATCATGTTCCTCAGTCATTTCTTCATCT
The DNA here is from genome assembly GCA_951213105.1 of Amaurobius ferox. Lineage (NCBI taxonomy): Eukaryota > Metazoa > Arthropoda > Arachnida > Araneae > Amaurobiidae > Amaurobius > Amaurobius ferox. The sequence continues at coordinate 117,836,628 of OX578143.1, read as the reverse complement.
CAGCAGATTTATCTCTTGTTCTATTAGTCTCCTCCAAGTTAGCTTGGATCTACCCCGAGATATTTTTCACTCAGGCGCCCAAGTAAGTGTCACAGCAGGGATGTTATACTGTGGCATTCTTAAGACATATCCATTCCATTTCCATCTACGGTTTGCTATTTCCATCTCTATTGCTTTCTGCCCATTAATCTTGTAGAGTTCGGTGTTAGTAATAACATAAGGCAAAATTGCTCCCAAAATTTTCCTCAGACATTTAATCTGCCAGGCATTCAACTTACTGCATTGGCCCTTTGTTAATTTTCATGTTTCAGTTCCATACAGTATAACGCTCTTCACTAAGGAATTAAAAAGATCTATTTTCGTTTTTAAATTAAGGTTAGTACCTCCCCGTACTTTATTTAATTTTCTAAAGCAATTCTGAGCTTTTGCAACTCTTATTTTGTTTTCTTTATTTGTTCCACCATCCTTGTTCACCATTACGCCTAGGTAAATACAGCTATTTACATCTTCAATGAGTTCATCGTCTAGTTTTACATTTTCAGAAGTTTTTCATTAATTCTTAAGACTTTTGTTTTACTTTTATTGATTCATAAACCGGTAGTTTTAGCAAACATGTTAAGGCTATTAGTTTTCTGTTGTAGAGTACAAAACCTAGAGGCCAAAATATCAATGTTATATGCAAAATCTACGCCTTATAAAATTGAGGTAAAAGTCCATCTAATGCCTCTTCTCTTGTCTTTGATGGTGTTTTTCACGATCCACTCAATAACTATATTTAATAAGAAACCTGGCATCACACATCCCTGTTTTACCCGTGATTTAATCCATAAGGGCTCTGTCAGTTTTTGATGCAATGAGTTTTTGATGCAATGCAAATTTGATACAGTGGGATTATTCATGGACGAATATAAGAGAGGGCAAGGAGGCACTTGTTTTCTTTTGGATTTATATCAGCATTTATTTACATCAGCATTCAATAGACGAGCAACTATAGAAAATATGAAGTATTTGTTTTGGAAGTGGGCAAATTGTGTATAAATCTGCTATATTTGCGTTCTCGATTAAAATTATATGTTATATTTTTATGAGTTGCTGGAGTAGGAAAGTGGTAGTAATTTTTGAAACTAATTTGACTTCCCCACGATCTTCGTTTATTTCGTAAAATTTCAACATGTCCATGCAGTTCATGTATCAACTGTCCTTCTTTTTGCAATTTAAGATTGGATTCGTTGAGGTGTCAAGGAATGCCAAACCGCACACGCATGGTTCATCTTCTATTTGGTTAATTGTGTTTCCTTTTATGCCCATAAAATCTGCAATGTCTTGTTTCAATTCACAGGATTATTTTAATATTTTTTATTTCACGCTGAAGCGTTTATAATATTCACTCCTAATTAGGACCCATAGGGCCGGTTTAAAAAAATTTCGGAGACGGATCACGGGCAGGATTAATAGAGGTCGTTGACCTTTTTCAGCCCACAGGCCGGGGGTTGCCCATACGTGCATTTGACAATGCTTTACAATTATATAATTTACTTTTCTTGTCTATCTCATTTTGTTGTTGAGTTCTCATCCTAGCTTTTATAATTCCTTACTAGGGGCGCTGCAATCACTTTTATTCGATCAGAAATTATTACATCACTACAGGCAAACTTAACGCCTATACTCATGAACCTTTCCTTATAAAATTTGTGGGGGTGTTTATGGACTTTTATAGGAAGTATATTTTACCAATGCTCCGAAACCAAAAATATTGCATGTGCCTCAGTACATAAATTTTCTTATAACGTTTAAAATATAATTATCTTAATTATGGCTGGGGATAATAAATATTACCTTCTTAACTAATAAAGATACAAATATTTATTTTGTTATCTAAGCCTGCATGGATACTGAATAAACTAAATTCGAATTAGCTGATTTAAGTTTATTCAAGCAGAGGAGATTAGAATTTACTAGATAAATAAATGTAGTTGCACTTATCTTACTTTTTACTAACAAACAACCTTAAATGAATAATATTTAAATGTAAACAACTTATTAGAAGGTTAATTAAATTATGTTATTGCCACGTAATCTTTATTCAAATTATTATGTGCCACGTTTGCGCACAAGGAATATAAAACAAGGTCATATCGCTACTCTGGGACCACCCTGAGATTAGGCATCCATGCGCAATACTTTTCACTAAGGTCTAGAGTCCATTTGCCTTTACCATTGAACTATTCTCATGTAACTGGCCTTAACGACCCTGAACATTTTATTTTTGTGCGCTTTCTTGTTTCGTGTGACTTCTAAGCAATCAAATTATCCATATGTTTATTACATTTGAGGACAACATTAAGAGAGTGTTCCGCTAAGGTCAATTTATTATGATTACTAGCCCATTTTATGCAAAAGTAACCATGTCGCAAATATTAATTACTTTATATCGCCAAACAGATATAAAAAGTAAACAGGTAACGTGAAAAACCAGCAAAATACATTCCCGAAAAATAATAGTAAAAAGGATGGGAATTGAATGTTGAATTTTAGTCGGTCAGCAGTGCGGTTGACATTGTTGAATCCTTCAAAAGCATTAGATGAAGAGTATGCAGAGTAGATCACTAGACATAAATCGCAGTCTGAACGCAGAGCGTGTGGTCGTCAACTCCTGCTGATGGTCTGTGTAACGGGCGGGTAACAATTCGTCACATTACATATTATCTGAATTCGGAACAAAGTCAGATGGCCTCTCAAAGTACAGTTTGCTACATACTGCACTATATGGACTACAGAGGTAATACAGAGAACATAAAGGCTACTCAATATATATAGAATTAAAGCAGACATTTGGTTAACTTTATCGTTTATTATTTTGCGTTGTATGGTTTACTACCGTTTACTAACTGTACTTTGTGCGTTTATCTACTATCATACCGTTTATTATTCTAGGGGATGAACCAGGGGAACTGAGTGAACCAGATTTTGGAATAATCTGAAAAATTAATACATCATATAAGACAGATTAAAACTGGTTTTGAAGGCAAAAAACATCGACCTTCTTCAGAACAAAATGGCATGGAACCCGCATCAATGTAGGTTAAACGATTATGAGATTTCAACCACCTTTTCTGCTGGTATGGTAATGAAATAGTGATTTTTCAAATTGTTCCAGATAGCAGAAGTTTAATCAAAATTTCACATATTTTGGAAATTTATGAATTGTTAATCAACTATTTTTTGAAACTAGTAGTTGACTTCTGGTATCGCGAGTCATTTAATATATAAATGGAAAATAATAAGTCATAAATGTAAAAAATAATATATAAAAGTCTATCAAATGATAATTTAAAAAATGAAATTCGAATTTGTAACTATAAATAAACAGTAAAGCATGTTTCTAAACCACATTTCATCCTAAGTATTCTTAAATAGAAATTTCTGAGGCGAATATTATAATTAATTTTAATGAATTCAAGATAAGGAAATATTTTGTGCGAACAAATATATTTTTCCCATTTTTACTTTCTTCAAGCTCTTTTCCCATTTTTGCGTGATCTTACATTATTAATCTTCCAGCAAAATGAATAAAGTTCTTCTGAAGAATGCAAGAGTTTCAGAATCTGCACCGTGTGTTCTGCTATCTAATGATTCTCTTATATGATATTTCAGACTTGGACATTTGCTGAGAAAACATTTTATCATTACAAGACAATTCTAATTATTGCAAAACTATTATGGCAGTCCTCTTAATTCCTTAAAGTTTATAATTTTTTTTAAAAGAATGCAAATTTATGATATAGAAATTTTCTTTTTCAGTCTATTTCAAGACAAATTGAGGCCTGCTTGTTTGTCACGTATACTCTTTTAGAATTTATCTATACAGAGGAAAGTGAAAGAATAGAGTGCAATGAATCTTGAGCTATTATTGTAGCTTATGCTTTATTTATAAAATAAATATACATTTTTTACTTTTTACAAGAGTATAGAGACAACTACTAAAGAATGGATTGAAAGGTTATTTGATCTCTGTCACCAGACATAAATATACTTATAAAACTCCTCATCCATTTTTCTTTTATTACCATAAATTCCATGAATTAGCTGCAGAGGCATAAACTCTGCAGACCAATGTGCCGCAACAAATATAAACTAATATAGCCCCAACCATAATTGCTCTCAATGAACATTTGATGTAATAAATAGAATTAATATTAATAAATAAAAAAACCACTTTAATAATAAAATTAATATGTGGGCAGCATATTACTTTCCCTACAGATTCAAATTCCTTTGCTCTTTACTTCTTTAATAATTCATTAAATTGAGTATAATTGCATAAACTAACATGCATAATTATTGAGTTTTTTAATTCAATTTTCGTTTTTATTTGGTAACTGGAACTTCAAAGCCGGCATAGCAAAAATTCGAAGAATTGAAATATATCGAAAATGGCTAGTCCTAGCATAATGGGGTTGAACTTAATATTTTCACCGTCAGAAATGATGAATAAAACAAGCTTTTAATTAATACATTTGATAATACGTAATATTTAATTTAGATTTTGACGATTTTTGCGGGCCAAAATGGCAGATTTAATTTTGCAGAACCATACCGATGTCTAATCAGCACTAGGGTAACCTAAAATGAGCTATGAATGAGCTACAGCTGCATAAACTCTGTAGAGCAATATGCCGCAGCAAATATAAAGTCAAATAGTCGCAACCCTGTTTGCTATCAATACACATTTGATGTAAAAATGTAATTAATATTAATAAATAACCATAAATTACTCTAATAATAATAAAAATTCTACCCGACAAAATTTTGCTTCCTTAAGAGTAGTAAATAAACAATCCTGGCAAGGTTAGTAGATTCATTCTCTCATAATAATGTATACAAAAAGCATTTTCTATTCTACATTTATTACCATAAATTCCATGAATGAGCCGCAGCTGCTTTTTGCGGCTCATCTGTAAGCGAATATGCCGCAGCAAACATAAACTACAGTAGTAGCAACCCTATTTTCTCTCTCAATAGGCATATTATGTAATAAATAAAATTAATATTATTAAATAATATTATAAATCACTTTAATGTGAATAACAAGAAATATCAATCATGCATAAAGCATTGACTATGAAACATTTTCCAACTGAAATGCAACTTTATTTAAAAATCTCTAAAACGCAATATATTCAGCATTGATATATTTTAAATTATCACGGTACTGCATTAATTTATTATATTTGAAAACTTAAAACTTCATTACAAAAAAATGAACTTCATTCAAATGCCGCCATTGTAATATAAATTGTCTGGCTCTCTATGTAAACGCAATGAATATTTCATTCATATCACTTATATTTCAGACTCCAGAGCTAAATAATTTAACGTGAAAAAAATCCAGTTATTTTATACAACTCAACTTACAATCACTTGTTTACATACTGCATCAATTAAAATTAATCTCCGTTCTAGAAATGATCAAAGTTTGATGATCATTTAAACTAAAAAATTTTGTAATTGCATTGACACCGAATACAGATGTGCAAAAATAAGCAAAAATAAATCGGTTTTAGGACGAATGCAACACTAAATATAGATTTAAAAGAACTTTAAAAATCACGAATTTTACACAGGAAAAAAAAAAGATGGATGCCATATTTCATTTTGAAGTGGATCACGTGATATCTTCAATAATATGCGTGTATATATTATTTATATTTTTATTTTAAAAAACTACAGAACATATTTAGCTGAATTTTTTTTGTATATTTATAGGATAATTTGAATATTTCCTAAAATTTTCGAAGCAATTTGTAAATTTTAAATTCGCTTTAAAAATGTTTGAAAAATTAGGTCCCATAGTGTTGTTCAATGTATTTCACATTTTCAACCCGGGTTCGATCCCAAAATAATCGGGTGATGTTATTCGTTTACATTCACATATGTCCCACATACCGTCTCAACAACATACTAAAATTTCATTTTGATAAAGTCATTTGTACGACAGTTATCGTGCAAACGGACAAACAGATAGAATGAACAAAGTCATAAATATTTTTCAACTATGTTGGAGAGTGTTGGAAAGTATTCCCGACAATATATTGCGTCGTTAAGAGTGGTAAATTAACAATGATCGCAATGTTAGTAGTTTCATCCTCTCATATTAATGTATATAAAAAAGTCTCGTCTATTTTCTGATGGATAAACTAAATTGATATTTCCAATGGAAACACTAAAAAGTAAAAATTTTGTAGAATCACTCCCCCACTGTAGATAATAGTATCCATAGACGGTTCTTTTTAATCGCTCACCAGCATGAAATAACCGACACCTTCAATGGCACAAAGAAAACTTGTTGTGTTCCACAATTTCGCAACTTTCTACATAGACTGACAACGGCAGTTCTACCATGCAGTCGAAATCGTTTTTCTCAAAATTTAACCCCAGGTTGCACAACGCGTCCACGTCTTCGTTTATTCTCACACATCCTGTCTGATAGCGGAGTTCCCAATGCAAAGAGCATGCTCCTACTGCAGATATGGTAAAAGGCCCAAAATGTGTATTCAAACTGCCAATTGTGTAGAAATACATTAGTAGCGCAACGAAAATTAGAACTGAAACAAAAAGAATATTCCTACGTATTCAAAATTATTTCACATTTCAATTTATTTTCATCTCCTTATATTATGAATTCTCCTTCAACTGTGAAAAATACTGATTAATTATACCGATTATTAATTAATCTTAATTTAAAAATAATCAGAATTTCATATGCTCATACTGTGCCTCTGTATTGTGTCAAATAGAAATAAAGGGCGCTTTACTAACACTAGTGACTCCTAGATGTATTTCTCAAAGAGTTATGGAATTTTCAAGCATTTCATAAATAGAAATTTTACCTCATTCTCTCGAACTCAAGGATGGTAATACCAGAAGAAAAGACGGTATTCGTTTGAATTTTGTTTTTAATTAACACTTTTCAACGTAGCTGAAAACTGTTTATTAACTACTTTGTTCATTCGGTCTGTCTGTCCGTCCGTTCACACGATAACTGCAGTAAAAATGACTTTATCAAAATGAAATTTTAGTATGTTGTTGAGACGGTCTATGGGATATATGGGAATGTAAATGAATAATATCAACCTTTTGGTATTAGATTGAACTCTGGTTAAAAAAAGTGAAATACGCTGAATCATATGGGACCTCATTTTTCAAACATTTTAAAGCGAAGGTAAAATTCACAAATTACTTCGAAAATTTTAGAAAATATTTACATTATCCCTTAAAATAAACTCGCGGACAAAGAAAGTTATGCACCAAGAAGGAAGCATAGGATACACCAGAAAATTTATTGATGGAAGGATACAGATGAATGATATACATGATCGCAAAAACAGCGCAGCAGAATACGTACAGAGGGAGCTGTGGTACACAGTCTGGTCATCCTCAATAGCGCGTCACACCGCCTCGTGCTGCAATACAAGCAGAAATACGGTCTGGCATGGTGTCGAATAGATGTCTGATGTTGTCTTGCGGCAGGCGAGTCCACACTTGGTGGACGTTACGTTCCAAATCCCGAAGATTGCGGCAATGAGGCAGATGGCGTTCAAGTGGTCCTACACATGCTCATAGGGGACAGGTCTGAGGAGCGGGAAGAACATGGGAGTATCTGGAAATGATTCAAGCAGGCCTGGGCGACCCGAGCAGTATGCGGTCGGGCATTATCCTGCTGGAATTGCGCACCTGGAATCCCAGGAACAAATGGGAGCACGTGGAGCCGTAGAATCTCATCCACGTATCGCTGGCCCGTCAATGTTCTAGGTACAACTACTAGAGAGGATCGGCTGTTGTACATAGTCTACCAGCCCATGATGCCTGCAGTGGGGCTGGTGTGGCGCTCGATAACGAGGTTGGGATTGTAGCCCGGGGTCACACAGGAGCAGCTAAGTATACCTGTGCCGGGGATCGCATCGCCGTGGGCTCTATACGTGCTTGCCGCACGATCATTCGATCCTCTTTACTCGTGGTATGCCTGGTTCGTCCAAAGCCGATCCTCCGTGTCTGGGTGTCGTCCCGTGACCAGTGCTCCCAAAACCGTCGGGCGATATAGTCCGATAGGCTATCAGGCGCGCTGACCACCCTGCGGTTTTTAGCCCGATGAGCAGGCTCCTCTCGAAGCCCGCTAGTTGCATATATCAACGTTTCTGGCGTCTATACACCATTCTGGTTTCGCTCCCCGTGCTTCGACCGGTGAGCAGCTCTTCCTCCGAAATCCCAGACCACCACGTGCTTCCTTTCAGTCTTCACTCTGTAGCCGCTTCTTTTCACTCCGTACTCATGCTTGCTTCGGCCGAAGCTTCTCGCATTGATAGGGCGTCGACTGTATGCCGGTTTATAAGGCAGTTGGCTCATGCTTGCAGCGCCATGCACGGCTGTACGGTCATGCGCAATCACATCAGACTGGGATAATTTGCATACCAGCCCGATATCTAGCTATTTACATCATTTCGTGGTTGTACCATGCTTTCTTCTTAGTGCACAATTTTCATTGTCCGTGAGTATATGTAAAAAAATTTTAGCAAAATATGTTCGGTAGTCTTTTAAATAAAAATTAAAATAATAATTACACCTATATTATATGAAGATATCGCGTGACCCACTTCAAAATAAAATATGACATCCAACTTTTTTCTTTAAAATCGCGATTTTTAAAGTTTTTTTAAATTTATATTTAGTGTTGTATCTGCCCTACAACGCTCTATTTTTGCGGATCTATATTCTGTGCCAACGCAATTACAATATATTTGAACTTAAATGATCATCAAACTTTGATTATTTCTACAACGAAGTCTAATTTTAATGGATGCAGAATGTAAACAAGTGATTGTAAGATGAGTTGTATAAAAATTGCTGATTTTTTTCAGGCAAAATGATTTGTCTCAGGAGTCTGGAATACAAGTGATATGAATGAAATATTCATTGCTTTTATACAGAGAGCCAGGCGATTTATATGTCGATGACGTCACTTCAATAAAGCTCATTTTTTTCGATGAAGTTTTAAATTTTCAAATATAATAAATAACTGTAGTACTGTGATAATTTAGATTATATCAGCGCTGTATTTATCGCATTTTAGATATGTTTAAATAAAATTGTATTTAAGTTGGAAAGTGTGTCATAATCAATGATTTATGCATGATTGATCTTTCATGCTTTACTTCCATTACTTTAAGCTCTCGTTTTCCCTCGGGTACTTTCAACGCTGACAGACAGTTAACGGACATTTTCCATATTTCATATCCAGTTCGGAGACTTTTTGTCATTCTTATAAAAATCATTCGTCACGTGCTCGGCATTTTTATGGATATTTGAACAAAAAAGTAGTAAAAACATTTTTCAAACTTTCCAAAACTTCTTTTAGGAGTGCCACTTTGTTTCGTGTTTCTCGAACGGCGTTTCATAGAATTAAAAAAAACGTCATATTTAATTTTAAAGGAACTATGATTCTTTTATACTATTTTGTTTCACATGATTGCCGGCATAAATTAGAATGCACATATAATAATAAAATAAAATGTCTTTCGTGCTGTAGCACAAAGCACAACACCTAATAATGTTATTATATTTCATTTATCTAATAATGTTATTATATTTCATTTATCTAATAATGTTATTATATTTCATTTCTTTTTCATCTGTTTAATTATTTTTTTTTCATTTTAAACTTATTGGCTTATAGAAATTGAACGCAAATTTAACAGAATACTTTTGTAAATAACGTTTGATTGGTATCCGAAAAAGATTTGCCAATTTTGAGGAATTAAAAATACCTGTCCAGTATCCGCAATATTCGCTTACTTAATTAATCCTTCCATTAAGTAATTATTATTGTGACGTCATTAGACAATTTTAAGATTTTGAAATTTAAGCAACAATGTTGAGAGAAAATAATGATTTTCACATAACTTTGTTAGGGTATCTGTATATACCACTGGCGTTCTTGTATCCAAGATATCCAATGCCAGTGTTATTTTGAACATATAAGGACTCAAGCAGGAAATAGGTCCCAGGGCTTCTTGACAAGCTGCTCACAAATGCTTCAACATGCATAAAATGAGAGGCATGTGCTCCAGCTGGAGACTACCTTGTCCCGCCCTGATTGAAACCAGTTGGCGAATTTCCCATAGTACAATTGCATAAAATTTCTATTTCATGTTTTTGGCTCCTTTACAATTATTTCCCTATAAATATACTATGCATAAAATGTAAAACTAAAAGGAAAAGCTTAGAACTTATTTTGATCATTAGCTATTTGTCTGGAAAACATTTTGCATTTATATTTAAATTCAACACCACTTACTGATTCACAAAGGATGTCATTACAACACTAATAGATCTTAATGAGTTACTTCTTATTCTTGTAACAAAAATCGCATATTTGCTAACAGTTTGAAACAACTGTGAATATGAAGAAATAAATCTTGAATTCTCATGGGACACGTGAGCAGTTCAATGCGTTTGTAATGGACTTTTAATGGCATTTCACATTGTTACTCTTGAAGTTGATGACCATGGCTGAAATAGTGAATGTCACAATGTAGCGGAAGAATATTTTTCATTGACTAAACATAATTATGCAATAATATATCCTAATAAGTTAATTTCTTCTGATTTACATAAGTGAAGTATGCAAAGTCACGTTAGTTTTGTAGAGCGCACTATAAAAAATCTGATGTTGGCAACAAATGCCTTTCCTTATATATATATAATGCAATGCATTTACTATTTTTACAGTAAAAAAATAGGTTTTTCCTACTTATATTCTTAGGATACTTATATTCTTTCCAAGTTATTGAATTTTCGACAATTAGTCGTCATTTTCATTGAATTAGCGTTATTTTTATCCATTTGGCGAGATTTTTGTTAATTTGTCAACATTTCAAAAAGTCGCCAATTTGCGACATTCCGCCAAAATTGTCGCCAAAATCTCGCCAAGCGTTATGGACGGATAAATAAGTTATTCTTATAGCACTTAAATGACTATTGGTGTTCAAAAACAAAAATATTACTCAAAGTATCTTTTCTCATGAATGGAACGAGCCAGATCCACGAGAATGGTGTCACCCAATTTATCGCATGATATTACATATAAAATGTGAACATGTTTCTCAACAGTTAATATATTTTATTTTAATATATTGGATTTTTTGATAAATTTATTTGAAAAATGTGCAGTATCTCGAGAACGGTTCGTGCTAGCGTTCTAATGTTTATGTCAATCGTTTTATAAGGTAAATTACATAAAAAACGTCTATTTGCGTAACTTTATTAAAGGTTCTGATTTTTTGATGATTTTTTCAAAACTTCACTCGAAAATTTAAGGGGGGTTCTGAACATTCGATTAAGTATAAAAATAATAGGTTTCCAGTATTCACGGATTGTGATTTTAGTACCAAATTTCATTCGAATCGCTCCATTTGTTCGTGAGATATCGTCTCCACAGACTCACTGACACACACACACACGCGCACACACATCACTTCAAAAATGTTTGATTCGTGTTTAGGGATGCTTGAAACCTGCTCTGCCGTCGAAAACCCGAATTCGAATTTTCGACCCCGTCACAATACTTTCTTTATACACTATGTATATAAGGAAAGTAATACAAAGAAAGAACTATTATAATTTCCGTAGCTCAATAGATATAACTTCGTCTGATTAGCCAGAGATTGATTGTTTGATTCCGCGCTGGGACATGATATATTTTATCATCGTATCTATTAGGTTGTATCTGTGGTGAAGTTTAAATACTTATACTTGGGTTTCCATAATATAGTGATTAGTACATGTGGCCGCAAAAACCCACCATATTAATTTCTATGTTGCCCGGTGAAATTAAATTTTAACAGAGGTTAACTTCAAATCTATAGTTATGTTTACAATTTACTAATTTGTACAACCTTATAGTTTCTTTAACTTAACTGAGTCGGTAGTGATACACAGCACAGTTTTATTTGCTTAGTTTACAAATGAAAAATAGGGATTCTTGGGCACAGACCAGAGGGAAAATTTCGAGGGACTTCTGTCCCTAAATCCGTTATTTTTACTTTCGTAATTATTTTGATTTGTTCCATATTTTTTCTGGGCGTTCTGGTTATACCAACACGTCGTAAATGTATACCCACTTTTTTCGCATCCTATACAACATTTAAGATTTTTATTTTCTTGCACCTTAGTATAACATTTATATTCCCTTTTATTGGTATTTTCCGTTTTTTCTTGAGGAAAAGTATTTGTAATTGGGTTACAAGGTGTAAATCAACATTTTTTCCTTACACGGCTAATCTTTCCATACCCAATGCACTTATTCATTTCAGTTGTGGAGCTGCCTCGCTTTTCAATTTTTCACTGTTGAAGTTCATTTTTTTAAATTCTCTATTTACTGCTCTATTTCTATTTTATTTAAATCGTTGCCTACATTTTCCGTTCTTTGAATCACATTAATCTCCTCGTTACTGTGAATGCTAAAAATACTTTCCGAGTGTTCGCCGTACTCACTGCTTTCTCGAACTCCTGAATACTTTATTTTTATTTCCAATGTCAGGTCTGGTCTTAATGACTTCATTAATTTGCGAACTTTGTTATATTACCGATTTTCATCACTTCTTTGTTGGCATCAGTAATTCCTAAGAAATCGTTTTCTACATTTTCAATTGCTAGCTTTATCTCTGGTACTGTCATTCCTGGCTTCATTTTAATATGACTTAGATTAGGATGCTTTTTCAGTATTGTCATTTGTGATTTAAATTTTTTTAAGTAATTTTTAGTTCCTTAAAATTCTTGGTAGTTTGTATCTCGGATTTCTGCATTAAATACTCAAGGGTCTTTTCTTTTAGTCTGGTCTTTGGGATGACTAACTTATTTTCATTTGACCAATTTACGAGATCTGAGAATCTTTCAAATTGAGTTAGGAAAAATTCGATGTTCTCATCTTTATGCCCTCTAACAATCGGCAATACAATTAAGAGTTGGAAGTTATTCTCTATTTTTTAGTTTTGAGTTTCTACAACGCCTAATTACCTTCTTTGTGGTGACTTTTGTTGCTTATTTCTATTTCTTGGTGGCATTTATTATTACACAATTATCCCTTCCAAAATACCTAAATATATAATCACAGTATATGAATCACACTTAAAATTATAATAATAAATTATGCACACACTTAAACTTGGAAAAAGAACTTGGTAAAATGTAAATACCTTAACTTATAAACCATTATTTTCATTATTACTATAACTTTTTTTAAATTGTATCACAGTATCTTATCAAAATCTCTGTTCAAAGTCTCTTCTTAATGTTTATTTTACTAGGATTTTGTTTGGAAGTAAATTCACCCTGATTTACATATGCGGAAACATGCAAAATCATGCAAGATTTTTAGAGTACACTTAAAATACACAAATGAACGACATAGCATTTTTAGCAGCTCAATGGGTATAGGGCTGATGATCAGCCAGAGATTGGTGCATCGATTACTCATTGGGTTTCACATACATCGCGCTAAGAACTAAAGGAATGTAAAAGCATGGTGATAGTGAAGGTATGGTGATTGTGAAGTGTACCACTTTTCTTGATAGATTTGGTTGATTCAAAACATGGCGGTCGTTATTTAACTGCAAGTCGAGTTTCAACTAAAAATATATCGATGATACGAAAAATGTCCCGTGATGATACAAAAAATGAATTTTATCGGTCAGTGAGTGTGTGGGTGAATGTCAAAATCATTAATTCTTCAAAATCAATGATATTTATACGAATATATTGTACGTACTCAGTCAGCGGCAAACTTGCAGCGTGTCTTAAGGGGACAGTAGAAGGAAATTTTATGACTTTTCTTATTGTCTTCTGTGTTTTCAATAACTTTGTGAAAATAAGAAAAGTCATAAAATTTCAATGGGCTGCGATTAGCCGTTTTGGAGGAATTGTCTCTCAAAGTAGATATGTGGTTAAAATGACCGCTCCCGTCGTTCTAGTGTTAATAGAACGACGGAAGTTGTTTAATGTGTTTAACTTACAGTGAAAATTATAGATTCTTGGGAGCACATTTTTGATGTGCTTAGTCAACAGCCAAAATTTCGAGAGTGTTTTAAATCTTCACTTGATGCACAGGAGTAACTTTGACACCCCCCCCCTCCGTGGCTCTCATTGGCTCTACCGTATCTGTGTACCAATTTGCTCCAGTCATCTGGGCGTGGTCTATATTTGCTGTCATTTGATATTTCACGATGTCCATGGGCTTGCTTGAGTCCATAGCTCGATTTCTCATGATGCATTCTTCATTTACAGCTCGTAAATAAATTGTCCGCCCAATATAAAATTAGGCGTCGTCAAGGCGTCGTAAAGTTATTTAAAAAATTATAATAAATAAAATATGTTTAAGTAATTATTTGAACTAGATTTGAAACAGGGGAGGCTCAGCTTTTTAGCCTCAATGGACGCTACGCCACTGTATGTCCTTAACTTGGCTTCCAAAATAGCCAAAGAAAGTCTTTTTTCTCGATCCTCACAAAGCTGAAGAAATCTGGTTGAATAGTACCCGAGAAAAAATAACTTTACAAGAGCAATTTTTCTTCAATCAAAAGAACTTTAAAAAAGCGATTACGCATTGGCCCTTCAAGGTTGTCAAACTAACTTCTTCTAACGATGTTGATGGCTTTAACTACTAAGCTCATTTTAAGGAATGATGGTTGTGTAATCTTGTTACGTATTTTCTGTTTCAAACTTGAAGATAAATGCAGCTTAGAATTTGAAAAATTAAAAAAAATCATAGTTTTTCGACTATTTTTTTTAGTGTCACATAATAAATTACTACTGCCTAAACTACTGCAACCAAAACTTCTGCTGTATATCTGCAACTTAAGCTACTGAACCGATTTTAATCAATTATAGCCCATTTCGTGTTTTTAAATGTGAGGTATATACTGTTTTTTTAAACTCTATATAATTTCTAAGATAATTTTGATTCTATTTTTCTATTTTTTAATCTCTAAGATAATATTGATTTATAATTTCAGAAATAGACAGCCTAAATTACTGAACTGGTTTTAATAAATAATGGCTCATGTTATGCATTCTGGTATGAGGTACGTACTTTTTATATAACTTAAAGAAAACTTTGATTCAGAATTTCAAAAACTGAAAAATCATGAATATGTGGGGGACTTAGCGGTTAAGTAAAATTTATAATATAAAAACCTTGATTTATCTGTCTGTTTATCTATCTATCTCTGGGTAACGCTGGGCGAAATTTTTTATGTTGAAATTGGCGGAATATCGCCAACTTTAGGAGATATTTTTAATAATTATAATATTTTAATAAATATATTTTCAACAATATACAGCTAATCGATAAAATTTCAATATATTGGAAAAAATCGAAGAATCTACTATAAGAATACCCTATTTCTCCTTCTGTAACGCTTGGCGAAATTCTGGCAACGGATTTTGGCGGCATATCGTCATCGTGGCAAGCTTTTTTTAATTCCGCTAAATTGACGAAAATGTCGCCAAATTGATAAAATTGGCGCTAAATCAATGACATTGGCGACTAAGTGCTGATTCAATATCATGGAAATAATATAACAAATGACTATATGAATAATCCATGTCTTCGTCCGTCAGTATTGCTTGGCGGAAAATTTGATGGGATGTCGCAAACTTGGCGGAAAATTTGATGGGGTGTCGCAAACTTGGCGAATTTTTTAAATATTACCAAATTGACGAAAATGTTACCAAATTGATAAAAATGTCATCCAATTGATTAAAAAAACGTTAAATGGGAGGCAATGCTTTGCAAATTTTTAATTCTGTTATATGACAGGCATACCTTGTAGTTAGCAATATTTGTCATATCAAAGTTGCGTAATCATAGTTACAAATAACTTCGAAAAAGTACTGAAATCTCGTAAAAACACCATTTTGGTAAGAAAAATCACCCAGCCAAGTGCAGACACAAAAATATCCTTCCAAAAATGTTATGGAGTAAGTACCCAAAGGTATACTTCATAACTTTTGGACATTTGGCTATTTGGACAAGTTCCCACAGGACTGAAGCTGTACTTTCAGGTCAGGGTTACTCTGCTAAGGGATTCTAACCCTCTTTCAAATCACACGCAGCCCTGTTTAGTCGTAGACAAATAAAACATTTGTAGCCAAATTCTAACATTTCATGTAAAGAGTCTACTGTGCGTATACATAAAAATAATAAATAAAAAAATAAATAAATCCAGCCATATCTCATCTTTGTTGGCTTTGAATTACCATCACTTTAATTCAAATTTGGTACTTTAGGAGGCTCGTTAGTCCAAACCGAAAGACTTATTTATACTCACATGCAAAATTCTCCTGAACTTCAGGTGGGTATAACTGTCTAGAAAAAAAATACTGCCATCAAAATGTTATTAACATTTAATAATTATTCATTTGAAATAAATATTGGATAATTCTTTTGCGCGAAAATATAAAACTTATAAAATATTATCTTTTTTGTCATTAGAGCGAACTGAATCGATGTAAACGATTTTAAAAGACCATTTAACATTTTTAACGATCTGTTCATATTTAACGTGATAACGTTAGATCTGCTGTGTGTATTATGTGTGTGCTGCAGTATGCACATAATGCTGTATATTTAACGTGACATAATTTACGATAATTACTAATTTTTTTATTTATATTTATTGTTTTTCTTAATTGGTTTGAAAAATGGGCAATATTTCGATATCTGTTTATAATCGAATTCAATAAGTAAAATACAGTTTTGCAATAATATTAGTTTAGAGTCTAAATATGGTATCAATCATTTTCTTGTAAAAAAATACTTACAAAATGAATATTTATTTAACATTACTAAAGATAATGATTTTTTATGAGGTATTTCGAAATTTATTTAAAAAGTTGGGTCTCTTTCAAACATTCGTTCGTGTTTAAAGTCAATTAGATTCCAGTATACACTGACTGTAATAAGCGTATTTTTCTCAAACTCTCCATTTATTCGTGAGATATTACTTTCACAGGCTCACGGACACACACACAAACACTAACAAACATCCCACACGCTAATACACACACACACACACACACACACAGACATATACGCATGAACATACACACCCACACAGACATCACTTTAAAACGTTCGATTCGAGCTCAGCGGTTCTTGAAATGTCCCCTTGACTGTTCCCTCGAAAACATAAATTTAATATATTCGACTTAATCGTAATACTTTCCTTATACATTATACTGCTTAAGTAGGGAAAGTAAAAAACATTGATATACATTTTTTTATAAGTTCACGTTTGTTTCTTCTGTTCAAATTCCTAAAATATATCAAGCATTAATGAATTTATTTTTGTTTAAGTGTTTAAACTTTCTTGTTATTATAAAAGTTTCTAGTGAAATTTAATGTTTTCATTAAAAATCGTATACTTCCTTTTTCATTAGAGCAAACTGAATCGATGTAAACGATGTTATCAGACCGATGTTAACAGATGTTAATTATTATTGTGACATAATTAGACAATTTTAAGATTTTGAAACTCAAGCAAAAATGTTGCTCTCAAGGACTCAAGTAGGAAATAGGTCCAGGGCTTCTTGATAAGCTACTCAAAAATGCTTCAACATGCATAAAATGAGAGGCTGGTGCTCCAGCTGGAGACTACCTTATCCCGCCCGGATTGAAACCAGTTGGCAAATTTCCCAGATGTACAATTGCATAAAATTTCAATTTCATGTTTTTGGGTCCTTTACAATTATTTCTCTGCAAATATACTATGCATAAAAAGTAAAACTAAAAGGAAAAGCTGAGAACTTATTTTGATCATTAGCTATTTTTCCGGAAAACATTTTGCATTTATATTTAAATTCAACACCACTTACTGTTTCACAAAGGATGTCATTACAACACTAATAGATCTTAATGAGTTACTTCTTATTCTTGTAACAAAAATCGCATATTTGCTAACAGTTTAAAACAACTGTGAATATGGAGAAATAAATCTTGAATCCGCATGGGACGGGACACGTGAGCAGTTCAATGCGTTTGTAATGGACTTTTAATGACATTTCACATTGTTACTCTTGAAGTTGATGACCATGACTGAAATAGTGAATGTCACAATGTAGCGGAAGAATATTTTTCATTGACTAAACATATATATGCAGTAACATATCCTAATAAGTTAATTTCTTCTGATTTACATAAGCGAAATATACAAAATTATGTTAGTTTTGTAGAGTGCACTGTAAAAATACAAAGAAAGAACTATTATAATTTTAGTAGCTCAATAGATATAACTTCGTCTGATTAGCCAGAGATTGGTTGTTGGATTTCGCGCTGGGACATGATCTCTTTTATCATCGTGTCTATTAGGTTGTATTTCCGGTTAAGTTTAAATATGTATACTTCGGTTTCTATAATATGGTGTACATGTGGCCGCAAAATCTCAGCATATTAATTTGCTATATTGCCCGGTAATATTAAATTTTAGCAGAGATTAACTTCAAATCAATAGTTATCTTGATTGAAGTTAATCCCTGCTGCTCTATTGACATCTTTATGCCCTCTAACAATTCACTAATTTGTACAACCTTATAGTTTCTGTAACTTAACTGAGTCCGTAGTGATACATAGCACAGTTCGATTTGCTTAGTTTACAAATGAAAAATAGAGATTCTTGGGCACAGTCCACAGGGAAAATATCGAGGAACTTGTTTCTCTAAATCCATTATTTTTACTTTCGTAATTATTTTGATTTGCTCCATAATTTTTCTGGACGTTCTGGTTGTACCAACACGTCGTAAATGTATACTCACTTTTTTCGCATCCTATACAACATTTAAGATTTTTATTTTCTTGCACCTTAGTATTACATTTGTATTCCCTTTTATTGGTATTTTCCATTTTTTCTTGAGGAAAAGTATTTGTAATTGGGTTACAAGGTGTAAATCAACATTTTTTCCTGACATGGCTAAGCTTTCCATACCCAATGCTCTGATTCATTTCAGTTGTGGAGCTCCCACGCTTTTCAATTTTTAACTGTTGAAGTTCATTTTTTAAATTCTCTATTTGCTTCTCTATTTCAATTTTGTTTAAATCGTTGCCTACATTTTCTTTTCTTTGAGTCGCATTAATCTCCTCGTTATTGTGAACTTTAAAAATACTTTGCAATTGCTCGTCGTACTCAACTGCTTTCTTGAAATCCTGAATATTTTATTTTTATTTCCAAAGCCATGTTTGGTCTTAATGGCTTCATTAATTTGCGAACTTTGTTTCATTACAGATTTTCTTCACTTCTTTGTTGGCATCTGTAATTCCTAAGAAATCGTTTACTGCATTTTCAATTTTAGCGTTAATTCTGGTACTGTCATTCCTGGTTTAAATTTAATATTTTTTAAATTAGCCTGCTTTTTAGTATTGTCATTTGTAATTTAAATTTTTAAAGAAATTTTTTAGTTCCTTAAAATTCTTGGTAGTTTGCATCTCAGATTTCTGCATTAAATACTCAAGGGTCTTTTCTTTTAGTCCGGTCCTTGGAATGATTAACTTATTTTCAACTGACCATTTTGCGAGTTCTGAGATGCTTTAAAATTGAGTGTTAGGAGAAATTCGATGTACTCATCTTTATGCCCTCTAACAATCGGTAATAAATTTATGAGCTGAAAGTTATTCCCACCCTTTGAGTTTTGAGTTTCTACAACGTCTAATTACCTTCTTTGTGATGACTTTTGTCGCTTATTACAATTTCTTGGTGGCATTTATTATTACACAATTATCTCTTCCAAAATATACTTGGTGGCATTTATTACTACACAATTATCCCTTCCAAATTACTTGGTGGCATTTATTACTACACAATTATCCCTTCCAAAATTGTATAATCGCAACTATTGTCGCTTTATCTATTGTATAATCGCAGTACATAAATCACACTTAAATATATAATAATAAATTATGCACACACTCAAACTTGGAAAAAGAACTTTGTAAAAAATGTAAATACCTTAACTTATAAACCATTATTTTCATTATTACTATCACTTTTTTAATCAATATCACCGTATCTTATCATATTATGATGTTTATTTTTCTAGGATTTTGTTTGGAAGTAAATTTATTCTGATTTATATATGAGGAAACATGCAAAATCATCCAAGTTCTTTAGAGCACACTTAAAATGCCCAAATAAACGGCTATAGCATTTTTAGCAGCTCAATGGGTACAGGACTGATGATCAGCCAGAGATTGGTACATCGATTCCTCATAGGGTTTTACACACTTCGCACTAAGAGCTAGAGGAATGTAAAAGCATGGCGATAGTAAAAGTATGGTGATTGTGACTTGTACCACCTTTCTTGATAGATTTGGTTTTAGCAGCATATTGAGCACATCATGTGTTTACTTTAACCGATGTCGTCTAAGAAAAACATGGGGATCGCTAATTAACTACCAGCCAAGTTTCCACTAAAAATATATCGATGACACCAAAAATGTCCCTTGATACGAAACATGATTTTTGTCGGTCAGTGGGTGTGTGGGTGAATATCAAAATAGTTGACTCTTCCAAATCTTACAAACTACTGAAGCATTTTGGAACAAATTTTAGTGGCAAGTTTAATATATTATGTGTATGTGAACGTAAAAAAAAATCGAAATAGAGTACTTTTTATACACTGTAATAGAATAATGTTTTATTCCACAAGAATTCATATTTTAAATTGCCGAATCGGCTTATATGTTTAGGTATAAACAAATCGCTTCAGAATTAGAGAACAAGTTTACAATTCAAAAATGCCTGAATATTCTGGATGCTACGCGAGAAAGAAATTTTGGATTTAAATCTAGGAACCGTATTTTTTTAACGGCTACGGGCAGTCAGCGGTGAAAGGCGAAAATTGAACTTTATTCGCCCAATTAGATCTTTTTATGTCAATTTAATTTTTGTTTAATTTCATCTTTGAAAAAAGTTGATAATTTAGAAAAGAGGGATTTGGAGAAAGTATCATTTTTTGGCCAG
Source organism: Amaurobius ferox (assembly GCA_951213105.1). Classification (NCBI taxonomy): domain Eukaryota; kingdom Metazoa; phylum Arthropoda; class Arachnida; order Araneae; family Amaurobiidae; genus Amaurobius; species Amaurobius ferox. The sequence goes on along the minus strand of OX578143.1, from coordinate 117,815,563 downwards.
GAAAGGCTTTTACTTCAGTTTTGGAGAAACTTTAAATGTGGCGCAGGCCAGAATTTGTTGGGTATAAGAATTATTTTTTTTTACTTGCATATTTATTTTGTATTTGCTTGAGAATTTTTTGGGATTTGTGACGTATAAAAATATGTGTTTATGGTTAGGTTTGGGTTTATTTATTTCAAACTTTAAATTAATATTTTAACATTAGGGATGGTCGTGAATTTATTATAGTACATAGCAGAAGTAAAACTCAGTTATATTTTATATGTTGCCCGGTGTTTTCTGAAAATCGTTTGGATTAATAAACATAACTTTAATATTAATCGCTTTAGATGGATTTATGGAGTTTGACTTCAAATCAATAGTTATCTTTACAATTTACTAATTCGTATAACATTATATTTTATCAAACTGAGTCGATAGTAATACGTTTGCATCCTGCTACTGACTTCTCATCAGCTTACGGAAATCCTAATATTATGATAAAAAAGCTTACCTTTTTACTCTTTGGCATAGAGTTGATCATCTTTAGACATCCTTTACGAAAAGCACCTTTTTTCATGTTAATTCGTGACGCTGTTTTAGCGAAGGTTGGAAGAACAGTCTTGCGTGCTTATTAAACGGCAACAACTTTAGGATATTTATATGAATACATTACACGTACTCAGTCAGCGACAAACTTGCAGCGTGTCATATGGGGACAGTACATGTTCAAATGAGCAAAATACGACAAAATTTAGCAAATTCTGTTATTGCCACAATATTATTACTCACTTTATTTTACATCGATTGGAAAATCCGCATCCGATTCAAATGTTTAGTTTCTAAATCATGAACAGATGAAGACTGTAGTGCACCAAAGTTTATATTGAAAAGTGTACTTTAAAATGTGTTTTTCTCAGAATGAGATTTTCAAGATATTTATAGAATTGAAATGTTTCATGCGTTCTAATTTTTGACCTAATTATATGGAATCTGTAGGATATATTCTACATATATATTTTAACAAAATTGTGTATGTATTTGTGTAGCATGAAGATGGATTTTGAAATTAATGCATAAATTTATGTTAATATATTAAATAAATCTAATGTGGAATTAGGAGAAAGCACTTAACATTCATGTGCAAGGAACATTTTAAAATTTTATTAATTTTTCTTTTACTTTTTAAAGAAAAATAAACTACATCGATATTTTCTTATTACATTTTTTCAATGTAGGAAAAATTTGACATATGCAAAAAAACTGATGTCAATTTAATCAAAAATTAAATAAGTTGGATTTCAACGTCCACTGTCCCCTTAACACTATAACAACGGAAGCGGTCATTTTGACCGAATATCTACTTTGAGAAATGATTCCTCCAAAACGGCTAATCGCAGCCCATTGAAATTTCATGACTTTTCTGTTTTTCTTAAAGTTATTGAAAACACAGAAGAAAATAAGAAAAGTCATAAAATTTCAATAGGCTGGGATTAGCCGTTTTGGTGAAATAGTTTCCCAAAGTAGTTATGCGGTTAAAGTGACCACTACCGTCATTCTAATGTTAATAGAACTACAGAAGTGGTTTGACGTGCTTAGCTTACAATGAAAATCATATACTCTTGAGAGCACATTTTTGATGTGCTTAGTCCACAGCTAAAATTTCGAGAGTGTTCTGAACCTTCACTTGATGCACAAGAGTAACTTTGACCTCCCCCCCCCCTGTGGCTTTCATTGGCTTTACCGTGTCTGTGTGCCAATTTGCTCCAGTCGTCTGGGCGTGATCTATATTTGCTGCCATTTGATATTTCATGATGTCCATGGGCTTGCTTGAGTCCATAGCTCTATTTCTCATGATGCATTCTTCATTTATAGCTCGTAAATAAATTGTCCGCCCAATATAAAATTAGGCGTCGTCAAGGCGTCGTAAAGTTATTAAAAAAATTATAATAAATAAAATATGTTTAAATAATTCTTTAAACTAGGTTTAAAACAGGGGATGCTCAGCGTTTAAGCCTCAATGGACGCTACGCCACTGTATGTCCTTAACTAATTAGCTTCCAAGCTGGCCAAAGAATGCCCGATTCTCACAAAGCTGAAGAAATCTGGTGGAATAGTACCCGAGAAAAATAGCTTTATAAGAGCAATTTTTCTTCAGTCAAAAGAATTTAAAAAAAAGAGATTATCGCACTGGCCCTTCAACGTCGTCAGACTAACTTTTTTAACGATGTGTGTTGATGGCTTTAACTACTAAGCTCATTTTAAGGAATGATGGTTGTGTATTCTTGTTACGTATTTTCTGTTTCAAACTTGAAGATAAATGTAGCTTAGAATTTGAAAAATAAAAAAAAGTAATTTTTTGGCCATTTTTTTATTGTCACATACTAAATTACTACAGGCTAAACTACTGCAACCGAAACTTCAGCAGTACATCTGCAACCTAAACTATTGGACAGATTTTAATCAATTATAGCCCATTTCGTGTGTTCAAATGGGAGGTATATACTTTTTTTTTTAACTTGATACTTTTGATTTATAATTTCAGAAATAGACGGCCTAAATTACTGAACTGGTTTTAATAAATGATGGCCCATGTTATGTATTCTGGTGTGCGATACATACTTTTTATAGAACTTAAAGAAAACTTTGATTCAGAATTTCAAAAACTAAAAATCATGAATATTTGGGGGGGCTTAGCAGTTAAGTAAAATTTATAATATAAAAACCTTGATTTATCTGTCTGTTTACCTATCTATCTCTGGGTAACGCTGGGCGAAATTTTGGGATAGTAATTGGCGGAATATCGCCAACTTTAGGAGATAATATAACAAATAATAATAATATAACAAATGACAATAATATAACAACTTGGAAATAATATAACAAATGACTATATGAATAACCCATTTCTCCGTCCGTCAGTATTGCTTGGCGAAAAATTTGATTGGATGTCGCAAACTTGGCGACTTTTTAAAATATTGCCAAATTGACATAAATGTCACCAAATTCATAAAAATGTCATCCAATTGATAAAAAAATGTTAAATGGGAGGCAATGCTTTGCAAATTTTTAATTCCGTTATATGACGGGCATGCCTTGTAGTTAGCGATACTTGTCATATCAAAGTTGCGTAATCATAGTTAGAAATAACTTTGAAAAAGTACTGAAATCTCGTAAAAACACCATTTTGGTAAAAAAAAACTCCAAGCCAAGTGCAGACACAAAAACCTTCTTCCAAAGAAGGTATGGAGTACCCAAAGGTTATATCGTAACTTTTGGACATTTGGCTATTTGGACAAGTTCCCGAAGGACTGAAGCTGTACTTTCAGGTCAGGGGTACTTTGCTAAGAGATTTTAATTCTCTTTCAAATCACACGCAGTCCTGTTTAATCGTAGACAAATAGAAAAAGTCATAGTCAAATCTTAACATTTCATGTAGAGTCTACTGTACATATAAATAAAAATAATAAATTAAAAAATAAATAAATGCAGCTATATCTCATCTTTGTTGGGTTTGAATTACCATAACTTTAATTCAAATTTTGTACTTTAAGCGGCTCATTAGTTCAAACTGAAAGATGTATTCGTACTCACATGCAAAATTCTCCCGAACTTCAGGTGGGTATAACGGTATAGACGGAAAAATACCCCCATTAAAATGTTATTAACATTCAATAATTATTTATTTGAAATAAATATTGGATAATTCTTTTGCGCGAAAATGTAAAACTTATAAAATATTATCTTTTTTGTCATTAGAGCGAACTGAATCGATGTAAACGATGTTAACAGACCTGTTAACATTTTTAACGATCTGTTCATCTTTAACGTGATAGCGTTAAATCTGCTGTATTATGTGCTGCAATATGCTGTATATTTAACGTGACAAAATATACGATAATTACTACTTTTTTTATTTATATTTATTGTTTTTTTGAATTGGTTCGAAAAATGTGTAATATTTCGCGAGTACTGCTTTTAATCGAATTCAATAAGTAAAATACAGTTTTGCAATAATATTAGTTTACAGTCTAAGTATGGTATCAATCATTTTCTTGAAAAAAATTACTTACAAAATGAATATTTGTTTAACATTACTAAAGATAATGATTTTTATGAGGTATTTCGAAATTTATTTAAAAAGTTGGAGGTCTTTCAAACATTCGTTCGTGTTTAAAATCAATTAGATTCCAGTATATACTGACTGTCATAAGCGTGTTTTTCTCAAACTCTCCATTTATTCGTGAGATATTACTTTCACAGACTCACGGACACACACACAAACACTAACAAACATCCCACATGCTAATACACACACACACACACACACACAAACACATACGCATGAACATACACACACACAGACATCACTTTAAAACGTTCGATTCAAGCTCAGCGGTTCTTGAAATGTCCCCTTGACTGTTCCCTCGAAAACATAAATTTGATATATTCGACTTCATCGTAATACTTTCCTTATACATTATACTACTTAAGTAGGGAAAGTAAAAAACATTGATATACATTCTTTCATAAGTTCAGGTTTGTTTTTTCTGTTCAAATTCCTAAAATATATCATGCATTAATGAATTTATTTTTGTTTAAGTGTTTAACCTTTGTTGTTATTATAAAAGTTTCTAGTGAAATTTAATGTTTTCATTAAAAATCGTATATTTCCTAATAGTGAAAAATAACTGCGGATGATAAGAAATATATCCTTGGTTCCACAGGGAAACATAATCCCTTTAATGCGTTTGTAATGCACTTTTAATGACTTTCATAATAGTTACTGCTTAAGTTCATAACCATGATCGAAGAAATGGGGTTACATCACAGTGTTGCTAGACAATATTTTTTGTTATTTAAATATAATTAGAAGATCATATATCTCAATAAAATTTATAGCCGATCATCTGTCTTGGTGATTTGGTTTTAAAAATTACGACATGTAACCGATTTATAAGTTAGTGATTTATTTGATTAAATCAATGTTTCGAGAAAATTTGAATGATCACCATGCAATATTTTTTCATCTCAAAATTATTTTTATGATTAAAGTAATTAGTGGCATCTAATAAATTAAAATTTCTTAACTAGTGTGCAAAGTAGCTGTAACACCATTATTCAGAGAAAAAAGGAATATATATATATTTCATATACAGAGAATCCGACGAGAGAGGTGGGTGGTCGTTCCAATAGTTTCGCTTGTGATCCTATTTCAATATTTCCCATTTCATCGATATACGGGTATGCACGCATTGGTGAAGACCGGCAAAGGCAGGGAGAAAATTTGTTATGTGCCATAATTTTGAGAACAAATGGAACATATGAATCCAAAAGAGACAGAGCTGCTTTTGGACATAGGCAAAGCAGACAAATGCTGGGGTATCTCTGGTGTTTTGTACGGGACCTCCTCTGTTCTTAGTGCTACTCGCCTATTTTTGCTATAAAAGTCTGCAGAGTTCTCTTTGACGATAAGACCTTGTAATTTTCTCCCAGTAGCTCAACGGTAGAGCGTCAGCTGGCCAGTTCGGAGATCCGGGGTTCGATTCCCGGTTGGGGCAGCAAGGTTCTTTATAATGGCACCCGAACAAATCAACCTTATAGGTTAGTGCAAAGAGGTCTGAACGTGACCCTTGTAAGACTCGTATAGATTCAGTGAACTTTAGGCTCCGATTTCAAATTGAGAGGATAACGAACACGCAGGATACTAACTTTGGTAAAAATAGTAATAGCAGTAGGCTAACCCCAAGTAAAAATAACAGGAAGTGGTCAGTCAGATTGTCAGTTATCCGCCAATCTGACATTAGAGGGTGAAGAATTCAGAGTCCACTTAGACGATAAGAGCTTCTAATTTCATCCTAATAGCTCAACTGTCGAGCTTCGGCTGGGCAGTTCGGAGATCCAGGGTTTGATTTAAGGTAGGAACAGCAAGATTCTTTACAAGTTTTATAGGGAGCTTTTGAATTTTAGTTTCCCTAGAGGTCACAGCAAGTGTTATAGCGGCCCTGTATGGGAGCAGGCAAATTCAGTCGTATCACTCAACTGGTATCAAATTTCTGAAAAATTGAGTTCAATTTACAAATGCGAAGTTCATACTCTTCTCCCCTTATAGGTAGCTTCCCAGAAATGATTGCAATGTATGAATAGTCCTAAATTTAAGGCACCTCCCATCTACTCTAGTTTTGATAATATGAACATGGCTGGTTCTGATTCGTTCAGCCTGAGCTCAATTTTTAGGAAGTTTAGGTGATGTAGCTGAATTTTAAGATCTCTTAAAGTTACTACCAGATAAACAGCTACCAGATTTTTTTCTTATGCGTAAATTTACGTTTTCTTTATTTGGCCATTACACAAAGCATTCTGATATGTTTCAATTAAGTGTCGCGTAACAATATTTAAAAGGGGAAAGATTGAATTTCTTATATATTTAAATGCAACAGTTACGTCACAAATTGTGTTAAATAATTGCTTTACTCTTTTTAGTGTTCTATTTTTTTATTTTATCTATTACATCTAAGGACATTTGATAGGAAGAAAATTGGTCATTTGATTGGACTAAGTGCATTTATTTACCGCTTATAAGGTATATAATTAATAAAGAAATAAATTCATGTAAAATATAAATTTCCATTAAATTATAACATTAGTTAAGAGTATAGTATAATTGTTTTAAACTGATTTGTATTTTTTAAATACATTTTTTCGAGTCTTCACTTTACTCATGATTTTCCTACTTGTCTAACGTACGCTGGAGTTGACATTATTTAAAATCAAGTCTATTAAAACTGTAATTCCTATAATGCGTCAGAGAATATTGACAAAATTAAATTTAGTCTTCTAAGATATTAAATTTTAGACAATTCGGTGACATTTTTGTGAGTTTGGCAACATTTTCCAAGAAGCTTAATGGATTTATTCCGAAAATCGATCCTATATTAATAAATATATTTACATTGTTTTTATTTATGTACCTAGTCTGTGAGAACTAATTTTAACTATTAATCTGTATATCAAGAAACGCCTGCTGACGTCTGTTGATGTGGTTAAGTCTGTTGGCGTCGTTATTTTGTTTTTATGATTTAAAGACTGTTTTTGTTCTCTTAGACCGGTTGAAACCAATAACTATTTCTTTTATTCTGTATTTATAATCTTTTATTTTTTAGCTTTTCAGCAGCATCTAAAGATATTTTTATAAAAAATTTCCAGAGAATTCGGTGTGCTTATTTCCTATTTCCGTCGGTAAAGGCAATAAATAGGATATACATTTTAAGTCAGAGACTAAGACAAATCTAATTTGCTTTATATGTTAAAAATATTTATTTATCCGCAGTAAAAGTCATATGTAAAACGCATTAGCATTTCGAATTTTATATTTAATATTTGTGTACAATGGTAAAAAGTGCGGATAAAGTATGGATGACCTAATTTTCGCAAACTTTCTTTATTAAGTTTCATATGTCATCTCGAGACAGATGGCAGGAATTCCTCCAAACATCCGCGCAGTGTTATCTCTCCTCTCCCCACCCTGCATATGATTTATGACACGAAAGCGTAATTAGTATATACTTCACTCAGATGAGAAACATTTCATTGCGGTGATATATAGTAAAAGCTCTGAGTATTTAAACTAACATACCGGTCACATCAATTTATGTAAATATTAGAATGCTTTTTCTGATGTATACTAAATAACAATAAAGAAATGTTGAATAAATATTGGATATATATATATATATATATATATATATATATATATATATATATATATATATATATATATATATATATATATATATATATATATATATATATATATATATATATATATATATATATATATATATATATATATTATATATATATATATATATATTATATATATATATATATATATATATATATATATATATATATATATATATATATATATATATTATATATATATATATATATATATATATATATATATATATATATATATATATATATATATATATATATATATATATATATATATATATATATATATATATTATATATATATATATATATATATATATATATATATATATATTATATATATATATATATATATATATATATATATATATATATATATATATATATATATATATATATATATATATATATATATATATATATATATATATATATATATATATATATATATATATATATATATATATATATATATATATATATATATATATATATATATATATATATATATATATATATATATTATATATATTATATATTATTATATTATATATATATATATATATATATATATATTATATATATATATATATATATATATATATATATATATATATTATATATATATATATATATATATATATATATATATATATATAGTATATATATTATATATATATATATATATTATATATATATATATATATATATATATATATATATATTATT